>CAUHTR010003083.1:0-50711 GCA_959609185.1 Schmidtea polychroa
AATGTCCTTTTGTTGTTGTTCCCATACTTTTTCCATAGCTTCTGTTCTTTGGATAGTATACTTTTTAATCTTGATAGTCCATCTGCATTTGAGTGTTCTTCGCCTTTCTGATATTTTAGTTCAAAATCATATTCCGACAGGTTAGCTAACCATGTTTGGAATTGCGGACTGATTGGCGTTTTTGTAGTGTTCATGAAAACCAATGCCTTGTGGTCGGTGTGAATTATGAATTTTTTTCCGTACAGATATTCTCTAAAATGCATGACGTATTCATGTACGGCGAGCAGTTCTTTCCTGGTTACACAGTATCCCTTTTCATGTGATGACATATGTCTCGAGCCATAAGCTATGACAGATTCTTCTCCATCTTCTGTAATTTGACTCAAAACGGCACCAATGGCTCCGAAACTAGCGTCTGTGTCTAAGATAAAAGTCCTATCTTCTCTTGGAAAATCAAGGATAGGTGCTTCGCACAACTGTCTCTTCAGAGTTTGGAAGCTCTCATTGCATTTTTCAGTCCAATTTATATCTTTATCGCATCCAGATGTTGCAGCGTATAATGGTTCGGCGATTTTGGCATAGTCTTTGATGAATCTTCTATAGTAGTTCGTTAATCCGAGAAACGATCTCAATTGTTTTGAACATTTGGTACTTCTGCTTTCTCGATCTCTTCCACTTCTTCCTGTTTGTCTGGATACCCTTCTCGTTAATTGTGTGACCAAGGAAACACAATTCTGTTTTATTGAATTTGCATTTTTCTGGATTTATCTTCAGTCCTGCCAATTTAATTCTTCTGAATATTTCCCTTAAAAGCTCATCGTGGTCTTTTGACTTTTACCATATACCAAGATATCATCTAGATAAACTACTACTCCTTTGAATAGCATTCCTTCTAGCACTGTGTGCATCAGTCTCTGGAATATCGCAGGAGCTGTTGCTAAGCCAAACGGTAGTCTATTGAAGCAAAATTGTCCTTCTCTTGTACTGAATGCAGTCATTTCTTGAATTTCTGGAGCCAACTCCACTTGATAATACGCCTGACCTAAATCGATTGACGAAAATACTTTGCATTCGCGAGACAGTCTAGTAAGAATTTGGTGTTAGGCATCGGAAATGACTCTTTTTCTGTTATGGAATTTAATCCACGATAATCTACACACATCCTGATAGATCCATCTTTCTTCCCTACTATAACTAACGGGGCATTCCAAGGACTCTTGCAACATCGAATAACATTTGCTTTCATTAACTCTTTTATCAGTTCTTCAATCCTTTTCTCCATGTGCATTGGTTGACGTCGAGGATGTTGCATTATTGGGCCTCCTGTTATCCGCATCTCATGTCGAACTAAGTTTGTAAATCCCAGATCGAATTTCGATGCCATAAAAATTCCGCCGTATTCCCTGATCATTCCTTCAATATCTTTATTATTGTCATCTGCCATCGCCACTAGTGCTTTATTTATTCTTTCTTCATCAGTGTAAATTTTGTTTATCAATGACTTTTCTATATTATTGATTTTCACTAACTTTACTCCAAACTCTTTCATTGTATCAATGCCCCCTATGAATTCGGGTTTGATCTCTTTTACCACTACTACTGTGATTATTTTGGTCTTCTGATTCCATGTGGCCGGTATAGTCATGTATCCCATTGCTTCTTCACCTCCATTTGAAAAAACTCCGCACAATAATATCATACTACGTTTAAGTTCTGGTTTTGCCTATTTTTCTCCCACAACTCTTGCTCATGACTGTTACTGATGCTCCAGAATCCCATAACATCTCTGTTTCGGCATTATTCAACATTATTTTACTCCAATTTCTTCCATCTTTCGTCTGGTACATCTCTTCTTCTGCCTCGCCTCTTCGTCGTTCATTTCTTATTTCACAATTTATTGTCTTGACTCCACCGACGAAATAAAACCCATGGAGTCGCTGTTGTTTTTTCCGTCTTCTCTCAATATAGTATATTTTTCAGGGACATTGTATCTATCTTCCATGTCGCTGTGAGCAGTTCTGAAATCCTGGCTGTTCTCGGTGTAATCTCTTCTTTTAGATATTGAATCTTCTTCTTCTACGCACGCTATCCTTTGATATCGGTGTGGAACCTCTTTCCGTAACGAAAAACAATCTCGGAAACCGTGACCTTCCTTGCCACATATCAGGCATTTATTTCCCAGTGGACACTCATACCTTCTGTGTCCCTTTTCCGCCACAGCAAAAACAATCACCTACCGTTAATTTTGGGACCGATGCTTGTGGTAGTCCTCTACTTTCGTTGTACAGCCTCCTTGCTATATTCTTCATGGATATTGTTGGCAGCTTCCTTTCTGAGCTATTCGGGATTCTCACATTCCTCAAGAATTGTTCTCTTGGAGATTGTTCTCGACGACCATGGTTATTTCCTTCATATTGTATTGGTCCGCGTATAGGATATTCGTCTCTTCTTGATCTGTGGTGACTAAATCGGTCTTCTGATTGCCTTCTTTGTGGTGATGTAGGCATGGGATTTTGGGTATTCTGTTGAATTCTCATCTGCCCTCCCTTCTGTTTTATGGTTTCCATTTTTGTTACTTTCAAAAATTTTCGCCAATGATCTCGTTTCTTCAATTTTTGTTTCTGGTTTCATCAATAGTATCTCCCGCAGTCTCGCATCACGTGCTTTATTTGCGATGAGGTCCTTGAACAATATCTTCTTCTGATCGTCCTGAATTTACAACTTCAGTTAAAGCTTTTCTTAGCCGTATCTCAAAAGCTTGCAAAAGATTTTGTAATTGTGAACGTATTTAAGAACCATGCTTTTGGCTTTTACATCTGTTGTTTCTGTTTCTCTGACGTTTCCCCACAATGTCTTTGCTTCTGCCACTAATAACACATCGAAAGTGCTTGTCAACAGCTGTCCATTTGTCGGCAACCATTCTTCGGCTTCTTTTAAACCTCGTCCATCATATCGTCTGATGTTCAGTTTGAGCATGTCTTGCATGATTTCGGTAGGCATTCATTAGCGATTTTGTCGATTTCGAAATGGCGTTGATATTTTGATTTTCGGCGTGGTCGCCAGTTAAATCCATCTTTAAATTTGCAGCAAAAATCTCGAAACTAACAATATATATTTAATCAAAGAATTTATAAATAACAAGTTTTAATTAATTCACAAAACCGCAAATTCCTAATTATTAAAACAAGATATCTAACTAACTTATTCTCATTTTGTACATTTAATAAAAATTATTGTTTTTTTTATTTTTATATTTAAATGTATAGTTGTCCAATTTCAACTTCAAATTAATTATTACAATTTGAAATTATTTTTTCCAAATTTGAAGTTGAAAGGGTATTTTAATAAACATTTCAACAAAATAAATAAAAAAAATTTCAAATATCCATATTTTTCGATAATGTTAAACAAACAAATATTATATAAAATACTTTTACACATTAAATAAATAACATAATATTTTGATATGTGCACTCCAAAAAAATTTATTTATTAATTTTTTCAAACACCAAAACATTTGATGATTTATTAATATTCTAGACTGGAATTACGAATAATATTTTCAATTATAAAAATACAATTTAGCAGAATTGAATTTGTTTAATTAATTACAATAATTTATGAATCTTTCAACCATAAACTTAACACTCAAAAATTAAATTTAATAAGCGCATGGGAACTGTGAATCCATTTCTGAAATTGAGTCATGTTAATCGTGTTTGTTATTTATACAAATTAATTTTACGTCTTCATAGATTTATGCCACCAGACTTAAGATCGTTAGGCGATTCTTATGTACGTGAGGAATTCAAAAAACATAAAATTGCTGACAAGCAATTTGTATACAAATTTATGGTTGAATGGAGTGTAAGAATTCAATTATCAATTTATTTTGATGTAATTATAATTAAGAATTATGCAACAATGCTGGGAGAACAAATAAGGAAGCCAAATTTAGAAATTGGTGATAAGTTAAAGGAAAATGAATTGGATTATTTTCGACCTGAACAATTGGTGCAAATTCTTGAATTATATGAAAGCATTAAAAATCCTGAAGTAGTAAAGGATTCTGAAACTTTTTGATTTTGGAATTAAGTTTAATTAAAATCATTTTCAAATTTAATAAATTAACTTATAAATAGTTTGATAAGAAAAATTTTAATTTTGTTAGCTTTGATTTTGTGCAGTTTTTTATTGTTGCTTATGGTTTACCAATTATATCGGCCATGTTGGTGTCGATTGGTATAATGATATCTGATTTAACTTGATCATTTTACATAGATTTAAATGAGATTCCTCACATTCTGAAATATTGATGATAATCTCGGATTAGGGTTAGAGACTATCTATAAGTGAAGTCATGTATCTAGGGAGCAGGAAAGGAGTCATACATTTTTTATGATTTGTGACGAAAGGGAAGGAATGCCAAAGAAATGTGATATTATATCAAAATGCTTAATTGTAATTAAAAATTTCACTCAATTTTAAAAATGTTTCACAGATGGATATTTTTTTATCGTTTGTAAAACTAATATTAGTCTGACAGTTAATGGTGTTCCGGGTGAGAACTTTGGATACAAAAATGTAATCAAGGTACAAATTCGCTTTGTTTAGCCTTAGTCCTCATTAATAACGCTCAAGGAAGCAGTATATTGAATATGGTCGAGAAAATAATGGACCACTCACTGGGGAACTTACGATTTGATATTACCGATGTGGTAGTCATTTGAATGAAAGAGAAATTTGCATTGATGCTGATTTAGAGAGGAAAACTTTAAGTTTTTAGAAAGCACCAGTCGAAATTGGGGTCATAGTTGATAATTATTCTACAATAGATAAATTCATCGACCTCAAATCTGAGCTCCGTAAAGAACACATGTTCAAAGATAAAAATGGCTCGACTACCTTGAACAAACAAACCGGTACTCCAAGTAAATTGTAAAATCCGCTGACTAAGTTCATTTCGAAATCAATAAACTGTATCAGATTCTATTATTGCATTTAATTTTGTGGAATGCTCAATGATTGTAATAATTTTATTCCGTTTTGCTTCATCTTGCTATATAGTTTTAAATATTTTTGTGTTGAGGTTTTAAAAGTAAATTATTAAATAATATCTAATTGAATAGTTCCGAATAAAAAGAAAACTGAAATTGAATGAAAAAGAATGGCGGGCAAACAGAGAAGTTATGGCAAAGAAAGGTGTGATAAAAGCAGAACTATTAAAGGGTCAATCAGACACGAAATATAAAAATGCGCAAATCTGAGGAAGTTGAATAAAGTGAAATGTTATCGAAATTGAAGCTGGAAAACGGGAGAGGGGTAGATTAGAGGTTGGCGAAGAATACAGTGAACAAGAAAATGTTTAGAAAGGGTCGTAAAACAGGCAAATATGAAAAAACACAAAATATTAATTAATTGGCTAATGGGAAACTCGAGCCAATGGAGAACCCGAACGTGGCAATTTGGAAGGATAAACAAACGGGGAATTCACAGGGCAATTATCCAAACAGTCGGATAAACGAGGGTAAACAAAAGAAGGTCAACAGAAATAGCTAATTAGAGAATGATAACTAAGGAAGTCAAAACCAATTGGATCAAAATGGGGCAATTACAACGATTATGGGAGTATATAAGGAAACTCCAAATTTAGGTAATCGGCAGTAGCCTTAGGTAGGGAAGAAGAAACCGACAATAGAAATTTGAGGAACAAAGACAAGAAAAAAAGGAATTATAAGAGGAACTGAAGAGTTAGAAAAGGAGTATTAAAAGATTTCGAATCAGAGGATAGAATCAAATAAAAAGGTGAAACTTATTTTTAAATCACACAAGGTCGAGACCTTCCAGAGCGGAGTTCGATCGGAAATTGTGAGCAAAATCGTGGTTAACTAAAAGTTGTAATTATTTATTGAGAACTGTAAATTTGCTATAAAACAAATATACGTTGGGAGTTTGTTTTTATTAATTTTTGGAACACTTGGAGTCAGAGTAACCAACGGCTGATTTTTAGTATCATAAAACCCAACATTTGTATATATAATTGCTTTATTTGATAATTATCAGAAAATTTACATACAATATTCTGGACATTGTTTTTTGAAAGGGTACACAGAGCTTTGTATTTTCATACTTGAGAGTATGAATTTGGTGGTGAGAGAGAAGAAGGAGTCAAAAATCATCCTATATTGTGTATATCTATCTATGGCTCTTATAGCTACCCTTCAACACAATCCAGTTGGTTTTGGTGTTCTCTTTTAATTTTTACTTGTTATTTGTACGGCCTTGTCGTATTTTTTTGTTTGATTTTATTGATTCTTTGACATGTTTATTCCATTTTTCCCGCCGCCCCTGCTCAAAATTCTGGTGCAACATACCCTTTATTTTTATCTCCAACCCACTCATTTTGCTCACTTAATAATTAATTAAATTTATTATTGGAACTTTATGGATTAATTATATTTAATGGTTGATGGAACAAATGCAATATCTATATAGAAAATAGAGATAAATAATATAAACATTTTTTAAAATCATTTATCATATCTAACTGAATTCTTGAATAATTGACTAACAAATAAGTGTGATGATGTTAATGAACTAAACTCAATTTTTATGACAGTAATCCCCTGCTTATTTAATAAATTTGAAACTGATTTATAATATTTTATTATTTACCCAGATACCATCTCTTTCATTAATTTTAGTTATATTTTCTTGTCCAATATACTCACCAAAAAGAATATCACTCATATTTCTGACGGAATTTGAAATCATTCAATACCAGGGGTAGCCAAGCTCATCGATAGCTCGAGCCATTTTTCAAAATTCAAATGTTTCGCGAGCCGCAAAAAATACGTATTCAAAAGATATGCAAAAAAATAATAAAAATTTTTTTTATAAGAATTACATTTTTAGAAAACATATAAATAATAGTACCAAACATGTGTATTGGATTAAAATTTAAGATTCTGTACAAAAATGAATCTTTACTTACTTTAATTTATTAATATGAAGATGTAATTGAGAAATCTCTTACATTTAAGTGAAAAACATCTATTTTCTCCATTACATGTGATTTTCTTAAAATCAAATGAACCACCATATTGAATTTTAATTATTACAGGAATATTTATAACTTTTATAACTTTATATAACTTTTATCATTATTCGTCATATGGATTGCGTGGGTAGAAAGTTGTTAAGGTTAAATTAATAGTCATCGTACTAACCCAACACACATTACTCATTACAAAGTGGTTATTAAGGACAACAAACCAGGAATGCATCAATGATAGAATTATAATTTTCTGGCATTTTGAAGTCAAAGACAACTAATGCCATAGGAACATAAAAAAATTATAACCTGGTGCGTCTGAAACGCCATCATAACGGTAATCTAGAATACAAATAATTTAGAATCTAAAAAATTTTTAACAATGAAGCTCTCCTGTCCATTGGTTCTTAACAACAAATTTTACATTATTAACATGTGTTGGGTTAATATTTAACAAGTCAAATAGTTTCTTACTCCTCGTGTACTTTTCCAATCAAATAACCAAAACCCAACACAGAACAACTTTATTCGAATTGTATCACAATTTTAAATAGTCACTCGATTCTAAAATTTTTTCTTAGACACTCATTATCGTAAGGTAGGTTGCCCAAGAGTTAATCACCTTTCTGGTATGATAAGCTATAATTTTGCTCTAGATTTACTTGAGTTAGTTTCTCTTGGAATCCCTTAATTTGTAGTTTCTCCCTAATTTTGTTTCTTCGACCAACTGGCAACTCGCCTCTGTTCAGCTTTTCCGTTTATAATTTTCTAAACGACATTGGCAATATCACATTAATTCTTTAGGGGATTTCCGACATTTCTCCCAGCGTTATTTTAATCCTTGTGAGGATTACTGACATTCTTCTTATGCTTTGGCTATTCGTTATTTCAATCTTATGAAATGGATTATTTGTTATCCCGCTAATTTTCTTCCTAGACGGTCGCTCGGTCAATTCGCTTCACTTCCCAATAAGCTGGGTCTTAGTGCGCTCCGGGTTTTCCTCATTGCTCGAGGTTCCCGATGTCCCGGGCTTCTCATTAGCTCGGGCTTTCCATTAGCGATTAATTAATTTTTAAATAGTTTGTTAATTTATTTTAACTTTCACTAGG
Source organism: Schmidtea polychroa (assembly GCA_959609185.1). Taxonomy (NCBI): domain Eukaryota; kingdom Metazoa; phylum Platyhelminthes; order Tricladida; family Dugesiidae; genus Schmidtea; species Schmidtea polychroa. The sequence goes on from CAUHTR010003083.1 coordinate 8,165, forward strand.
GACCCTTCACTATATTTTTATTATTGTTTCTGAATTTGTTTCATGATTTCGCGTTCAACCATACCCATTCCCCCGATTGATATTACTTTTTATCTTTTATTAATTTTTCTAATTAATTTTTACACTTTTGTTATACCGGTGTTTTTATTGATTTTTATTCTACTTTCGTTTTATTTTGAGCTTTTTTCACAATACCCCAACACATGGTTGCTAAGTGAGCCAGTGATGTGTAGAACCTGGCAATTTAAAATAATTAAAAATAATATTAAGGGCAACTTAGATCCACCACAACATCATAGTTTGGTAACTTGGAATCTACTAATTTAAAATTGACATTGAAAAATTATTTCAACTAGTAAAATTTGCGTTTATACAAATATAATGGTTGAGAAATTTGATAAATAATTTTAATATTATTAGACATTTGTGAACAAATAGATTTTGTTAGATTTTTTTCATAAATTTATGATTTTAGTTAATATATAATAATGAATTTTTATAAAAATGTATACTAACACAATATTATTATTAAATAAGTTATAAATTTTTACTTTTAAATAATTTAATGATTCTTTTAAATAAGTTATAATAATAAATTTTCTCTTTTCATTAAACTAATCATTTTGTTTAATTATTTCAAGTCCCACTGTATCTAAAAACAAACGAATATATATAATTGAAAATTCATGGTTCGAAGTATAATTTTGTATTTTATATTCCTAAGTATGTAATATATAAAATAAATTCTTTAAGTTACTGAAGATCTTGTACGTAAACGAGCGGAGCATAATGAAGGAGAAATATTTTCACTGGAAGAATTATCTCTACATCAGCAAGATATTGAAAAGTAAATATTTAATAAATTATAATTAATTATAAATTATATAACATCTTAGGATTGAAAATTTAGATAAATGGTGTCGAGAACTTAAAATCCTTTATTTGCAAAGTAACTTAATAAGCAGGATAGAAAATGTAAGCCGATTGAAAAAATTAGAATACATTAATTTGGCTCTAAATAACATTGAAATTATTGAAAATTTAGAAAGTTAACTTACATTAATTTGTAACATTTTATAATTTAATACAGATTGTGAGTCTTTGAAAAAACTTGATTTAACGGTAAACTTTGTCGGTATTTTGACATCGGTTGGGAATTTAAAAAGTTTGTATAATTTCGAAGAATTGTAAGTTTTATTTTCGATTTTTGATAAATTGTAAACTTTATTTTTCACTTTATTAAATAAATAAATAATTTATATATAATTTTATTTTCCAATTACAAATAATTAAACTTTAATAGATATTTAATTTATTTGTGTTTAAAATAATTTAAGTTAGAAATTGGAATCATTATTTCTACATTCAATTTTTGTCTCTGTAATTATCGAACTGCTAACATCAACTAATGTGAATTGTATGAAAATATTATTTTAACTGTAGAATTTTCTTGATACACGCGAAAATTTTAACATATGTCAAATAATCAACTTTTTCATCAAATTATTTTAACATCACCTATAAAAAGATAGATAATTAAAATGTTTATATACAAAAGAGCAAGTCAATAAATCCCCGTTCATTAACTCATTAACGCCCAAATTATTTTTTTTGCAAATTTCAAAATTTCTCCTATTCAGATTTATTAGTAACCTTGTCCTAAATAAGATATTTTCAAAATATTTTTCCATCCTCACATTTTTGAATTTTGGTCTGTCCTATCAATAGGACGCTGGGATTTATTACTATCAGAATTGGAAGTTTGTAGTACAGCGATGGCGAACATTTTTGACAAGGGGGTCACAGTTGGATTTATTTTATTAAAAATTTTACAAAAATTCATGTAATATATGATTTTATTTTTATAATATGATTTTATTTATTATACATTAATTAGATATATATTCGAACACATTCGTATGATTATTATTTTATAATAAAAAAACCAAGCGACTTGTAACAAAGCAAAGTTGTAGGTCATTTGAATTCGTTGCTTGGGTCAGTATCTGGAGATGAGATTGGTCTAATCTTTGCAGCAGATGAATACTTAGAATTTTTTCGGGTGCCATAACTTGTTTCTTGATGTCACATTCACCCTTTAAAAATTTTTTTATTATTTTTGGCAATGTTTTGTAATGTTTCGACTATTTTTTGGGGATTTAATATTGTTGACTATTTTTTTGTGCTACAATTTCGACGATTTTTGGGGGTTTCAACATGGGAGACAATTTTTTAAACTTCCATTGTCGACGAATCTAACCCTCACCATCTTAAATTAGTCCAGTTTTTCTTCAAGATCAAAATTCTTAATATGCTTTAAATATTTATTTCATAATTTAATAAAGAATTACTGTTATTTGTAATAATAATTGTCTAAGAAAATAATTCTAATTATCATGGTAAATCCAGTAAACGAGTTCAAAATTACCTCACCTTACTACACGTATATTTATTAGGATATAATACTTGATTTACACTACAGATATCTCACTGGTAATCCTTGCCAATCATATGAAGGGTATCGCGAATATGTGATTACTACTCTGCCTCAACTTCAGGTTAAAAACTTTGAATGAATATCTCGAATTATTGAGTTTCTAGACTCTTGATGGAGTTGAGATTACAAAATCAGAAAGAATTTCAGCTTTTCAAAAATATTCAAAATTGCTCACTCGAATTGAAGAACAACAAGAAGAATGGCTCGAAAAACGAGTAAACTCCTTTAATAATCCAATTTTTGCGACTGATAATTTTAGGCCCAAGAAAAACTAGAAGCTGAAGAACGTAAATTGAAAAGAAAGGAAATACAAAAGTAAGAAAAAAACGAAAATAAGAAGAGTTATCAAGTATATTGATTCAGAAACCAAAAAACAAGTGATAATATAGATGACTGATCCTTTCTGGCAGGAAAAGACTCCTTTCACTCCAGAATCGCGATTGGAAACTCACGAGTATATGGAAGAAAAGAAAAGAAGAGAAAATCCAAAGTAACTTCACAATTCTTGTATAAAACTTAAACTCAAATCTCATTGCTGTACCGAAAAGTATATATTAGATAAAATGAAAAATTTCACCCAAAACCGAATTAACTCTTTCTTTTATTCTTAGTTACGATTCTGAAATTAATTAATTAATTAATTAATTTAAATAAAATAAAATATAGAATAAATAATTTTGGATCACCCACCAAGTTTTCCCGCTGGTTGTTATTATTAATTAAAATTATAAAAAATTTAAACACAGAAATCTAAAAATAATATTTAAAATATCAAACTTAAAAATCCATCAATTTATTTCAATCAAATCCATGACAGCCTGAAAGAATCGTGATCGGTTATTAAAGTACAAACAGAATTCCTTCAAAAAGTTATTCCTTTTTTCTGTTTTTAATTCCTTTTCTTCGCTTTATTTCAAGCTTAATCTCGTTGTGAAAAGACTCAATTGCTTGGGTATTTACTCCTGTTTCAGAGTTTACAAATATGACATACTTATGACATACTGAATTATGAACAAATTTACGCCTGCTTAAACCTTTATAGGATCTGTGCTCATCGGTCCAAATAACCATATTTGAAGTTACTTGTGTACAGTGGCGTAACTAGGGGGAGGGCAGGGGGGACATTTGTCCCCGGGCGCCGAAATTAGGGGGCGCAAAAATTAGGGAAGCCAATTTGGAACAAAAATTAAGTAATAAATTATTCTTAAGATCTAAGAGATTAATATATTTTTTATTACTTCATTAGTTTCTTAAAATAGATGTGCGTGCATTCAATTATTTGCAATATTTACTTATACTCAAACACGGCTGAACGATTTAGCTCTTCTTAGCATAGAAAGAGAAATGTTTGAAAAAATTGATTTTAATGAGATTATAGATATTTTTGCCACGACAAAAGCCAGAAGAATTAATATTTAATGTTAAACTGTATTTTGTCTAAGTCAATAAATATTATTTATACGCTTATTAAAATCTGTTAAACCTGTTTCGTTATTCGTCATTAATATTCTTTAAAAAAATTAAATTAAATATATATATATATATATATATATATATATATATATATATATATATATATATATATATATAAGGGGGCGCTAATTTCTCAGTTGCCCCCAGGCGCAAGAACCTCACGGTACGCCACTGCTTGTGTACATAATATAGGAATTAATGTCTCTGATTTTTTATTAGGTATTATTTTGGCAAATGCACGTGTTATTCCTTGAACTACTTCAACCATGCTCAATGAATCAGTCCTGTTTTCAGGAGGTCGTCCCCGATGACTTTACATTTGCAGTTTAACATAGTTTCATCAATCTGGACGATCCTCAGGGGCCACGTATTTTATCATCAGTACCACTTGGGACTGGCATTGTTTCACACAGCTTTATTATAACTCTTTCCACTATACATACTCCTATGTCTAATCCACTTTTAATACTGTGCTGTAGCTGCCTGACAGAATATTTGACAAAAATTCTTAATATACTGTTTAATGAAATGTTAAAATCTTCAAAAAAAAGATTGTTTTCATATTGAAGTGTATAATTTGTTAACTTGAACAAAGAACACTACAACATCGCCAAGAAAATTTATCGATTGTTTTTGTGTATTGAACTAAAGCCATTGGCGTTCTGCATTCATTACATTCCATTTCCATTCCAATCAAATTATTGTCCATAAAGAATTGTATCAAATCCATTCCGTTTAAGCGTATTGCATGTTGTTCTGTTTGATCCGGGGTGTTCATTTAAGGATAGAGAATATTTCCTGTATTTATACTTAGATATGGTTAGATATAATACAATAATATTATTGAATTATATTTTTAAATTAATACAAGGTTTTCGGGTCAATTTCGTAATTTTAAAACTCAATTTCGTAATTTAAATTTTTGAAAGGTCAATTTCGTATATTGAAAGATCAAATTCGTTTTTTAGAAAGTCAACCCTAATAAATACGTAATAAATTAATAAATAATTTAAACACTGAATTAAAAGGCAGATTTTCCATTGCAACTCGTAATTCACGTTTCATGTGCCTACAATAATCGTCACAATCTTCTACAGTTATACTGTTCCATCCATCCTCAAAAGCCACCATGAGATCTTCAACATTGGCACAATTAGCTCTTCTCACAACATTTTCCGTTTAGAAAACGATTCCTAAATGGGATTTAATGAAGGGGAATATTGTGATGCCCACTTGATGCCCATTAGCTTCTAATAATGTTCTCATTGACGTACATCTGTGAAATGCCACGTTATCCATAATCATAATACAATTTCCCAGATCTCGTTCTCTTAAGCATTCAAAGATAGAATTACATTACATGGAACAGTATAACTGTAGAAGATTGTGACGGTTATTATAGGCACATGAAACGTGAATTACGAGTTGCAATGGAAAATCTGCCTTTTAATTCAGTGTTTAAATTATTTAATTTATTATGTATTTATGTATTAATGTATTTATTTTTTCCCAAATAAAACATTTACATGCTTGTATTTTTTATTACGAAATTGACTTTCTAAAAAACGAATTTGATCTTTCAATATACGAAATTGACCTTTCAAAAATTTAAATTACGAAATTGAGGTTTAAAATTACGAAATTGACCCGAAAACCTTGTATATTTTTAATTTGGTTAGCGGGGAAATAATTTTTTTAAGATATACAATTAATTCGTTATGTGGTAAAAATATATGTGAATAATTAATATCACATGATATTCAAAAATATATTATTATTATTTCAAAATTAATCAAACATGAAAATTTGTAAATTTACAATAACTTTTAATTGTTATTTATAGCATGACATTTTTATTTCAATATTATCTGAAAATCGACTTTCTTTATCGAATGATAATAAAATCAATTCAATTAAAATTTAAAAAATTGAATTTGTTATAAATATTCATGGTTACGATAACTAAATTATGGAAATTATATTCTTACAAAGTGATATTTCATTTAAAGGTTATTTTTATTATTTTATGCTAAAAATTTGTTAAAAATAAAACATAAATCATATCAATCTACTTGATAGTGGAATTAGAAAGGCATTTCTCTATTAAAAAAACTTGCAGAAATTGATGTTAAAATTCCCACCAATTAGGGTTTCTGAAAACGGTACTTTTTGAAAACGGCCGTTTTTTCTTTTATATTAATAAAGTAAAATATAACTAAGGTAAATACATAAACAAACTCTTAAATTATTGTTTATTCATTATTTTCGTGCCAAGTATTTAAATCATTCTATTTTTTCGACTTGTTATAATAGAATTTGAGAAAAACTAGAGCATTAAGCTAACTATCTGACAATCATAAGCGAATTTTGGTACAAAAATTTGTCCAAACTGAGAAAACTCGTTCTATATCAGTAGATGTTGATTTAATACAAAGAAGACCATCATATAATATTTGCAAATTATCGGTTCGCTTGCCAGAATTGCGAAAAAGAGTAAACTCCTGTTTCAGCCACTTGAACTTATCACTTGATCCGATTGTAGTCATTTGATCACCTTTGTTCAGCAACATATGCAACTCATCCTGCAATAAAAGTTCTTTTACAGCATCAGTTTGAACATTGGATTCATTATTTAGGGTTGAATCGGCGTCATTAGTGCCAAATAATCGTGAAGGATCCCTAAGACTTTTTAACAAATTTGTCACATCACGATTTCATTTTCATCTATGCGCTCTTTGAGGTTAGCAAATAGTTCACTGTCAGAATTCAATTCTGCGAGCTTCTTATAAGTAAATTCAATAACAGCTGTCAATAAAGTCGAATTCTGTCTACTAAGAACTTCAACTGCAAGTTTGATTGAAGCCATAGCTTGAAGAAGTGTTTCCAATCCATTGAAATCCAAATTATTTATCATGTCAAAGTTATTCAATTCCGAGAACGTTTTAAATAATGCAATTTTCGTCTTTAAAATTGGCTCAATCATTGTAGGAATCGAATTCCAACGGTGTTTAACATCAAAATGAAGTTCAATGCCATGGCCGTGATGTTATTTGACTTTCTCTTGAAATATATGATTACGAACCGTTGAAATTTTGATAAATTTAACAAATTTCCGTGCTCTTTTTAGCAATTCATGAAAGTCAATGTTCTCATCAAATCGATCTTCAAGTATTTCTATATCTAATTCGTCAAAAGAATCCTCTTCGCTTGTATCAAGACTACTTGTGTCGATTAAATTATCTCACTTTTTATAAAGTGTATCACAAATCGCTAAATGAATTGCATGATTAATGCAAAATTGACCAACAACGTCCATTATTTTCATGTATTCTTTATTTACGGCTGCACCATCTTGCGTTGAAGCTACGATATCTCCATCTGATACTATACCAAATAATTTTAAATGATTCTTCACGCCATCTTCATAAAAACTTTCTAATTTCGATTTTTTCGTTTTGACATTAGTATCAAAGACTTAGCAACAAGACCAATATCACCGGGGTTAAATTCAATTCCGTTATAGTGAACATCTGCATCTGGAGTATTCTTCTAATTTCATTCATTTTAAAAATATATTATTTTAATATTTAATTTTTTGGTGTATAATATGGATTCGACATTTATTTACACGAATTTTTGATACAAGCCATTTTAATGAAAAGTTTGAAAAAGGACGAGACGAAAATTCGTGTTAATAAATAAAAATATTGATCCACAGTATGAAAAGAAATGTAAATAAAGTATACTATGATAATCTATTTAAAGAGAGTTTTAAAAATCATCGCATTATCAATTTATATAAGCTCGGAAAATAATAGGTAAAGTAAGATATAACACAAATGGTTTTAATTTTAAGTGTATTATTGACTTTAAGTCTTAAAGGAAAAATAGCTTGTAGTTTACTGAAAAATTCTTTAAAAAAATCGTATTTGGTTGGAAATTTTCAAATTTAAATTTTTACGGTTGAGATCTAATTTTGTCACATTGAAAATACTTGGAATTTTTTTGCATTCAAATTCTTAAAATTTGTTGGCACTCACTCAGTCGCATTTAATCTAATCGCTTTTAATGTTATTATTGCTTTTGATAATTTTAAAGTGCTAGTTTTAATTAAATTTTCATTCGCACTATTTAAAGTTTAAATTTTAAACAGCAATTAAAAATAAAATGGCTTCTTACAGAAACCATGAAAAGAAAAGTAATTCTGCTGTTTGGAAAAATTTCTTACGAAAAGAAAAAGGACATACAGTGATGTCTAAGTATACCGACGGCAAAAAAAATTAAAAGTCGGAGGTGGCTCAACGAAAGGTCTACATACTATTTCAGGTCGAAATATTTCATTTTATGAATGAAATATTTCGACCTAAAATAGCCACTGATCACTCCCAAACACAATTTTAAGCAAGTCTCTCTTTCTCTAATTCATCTCCGATTGAATATTTTTTCTCCCACAAATCAGTTTCAAAAATATACTAATTTCAACAAATTAAAACATTTTTAGAATTAAAATAAAAATAAAGATTTAATTCCCAATATTTAAATATGAATAAATCTTATTTTAGGTCGATATATTTCATTTTATGAATAAAATACTGCGGATTATGGCTTGTATTTGTTTTAATAATATTTTAATAAATGATTCCGCTATCGACAAAACTATTTTTAAGTTTACTTCCTAGATCAGCGATGGCGAACCAATGACCCACGGGTCAGATACTGACCCAAGCAACGATTTCAAGTGACCTACAAGTCGCTTTATTTTTTTTATTATAAAATAATAATCATACGAATGTGTTCGAATATATATCTAATTAATGTATAATAAATAAAATCATATTATATTTTCATGAATTTTTGTAAAATTTTTAATAAAATAATACTTGACCCGTAGGTTGATATTTTCAAAAAATCAATTCAATTGTGACCCCCCTTGTCAAAAATGTTCGCCATCGCTGTCCTAGATATAGTTTTTCAACATAACCAAAACTTTCCTTTGGGAAATGTGTAGCTTGCATACATCAGTAATAGTGTATATTGATAATACTTTATTGATAATTTATAAATATAAAAAAAACCATGTAATTATTATTTTTCTGATACAATAAAAGATTACAAGTGATACTTTGAAGATATTTATTGTTGTAAGTAGTTAATTAAGTTAAAAAAATGGTATAATTGAAATGTTATCGAATGTTTAATTTCCATTCTTAATCGGGCATGATGAAATTAAATCCAATAACATTTCTAGACCCGAAAGTTCAGAAAAACCTGAGCGAAGATTGTTCGCCAATGATGGGCGTCCATATAATATCAATGAGTCCAAGTATTATGCCCGACACCTGAATGGATCCTGTTAAAATATTATTTCAGGATTGAATTTTCATTTACCGACGAAGAGAACGACAATTGTTTTAAGCTTGATGCCGTTGTTTACAAGTATAAATTATCATAGTCATAAATTCGTTTCATTTCCATCAAGATATCTCGACACATCTCTATTAGATTGTGACATCCAGCCAAATTATGTTCGTGTCACGATTAAAGGAAAGGTAAACTCAATATTTTGCACTAACTTATAATAATTTAATTTTTCATAATGTGAAAATGTAATAATAGTTCAAAAATTGATCAAAAGTTACATAATAAATTACTTCTATATAAAATGAATACATGTTGATAAATCGATCAATTTGAATTCCACAGCCTTCGTGAGTAGATGGAAGTGTCACCGCTTTACCACCATCCCCCTGGAAAATATCTAGGTTGACTCAGAATTTTATGTAGGTCACAAAAATATATGGTGTGTATATACAAAAATTCTTAGTTTCCACGGAAATGAGCTCCAAAGTCTCTAAATTAAAGTATAAGTCACGCGATAATATAACATTTTCTATATATTATGAAACTAAGACAGACTTATATTATAGAAATAAATTCGTATTCTTTAATACATGGGGAGGCAATGAACAACTGTTTTTAACAACCAATCAAAATTTAAAGTTATCAATCGAGTTCTATGATATCTTTAACTTTCGAGAAGTCGTCTTAGTCATCAGAGCTAAGTAATCTTTAATACTTTGACCGGTTTCACCGGGTTTGACCTTGATATAGCTTGCATTTTATTTTATTTACCTAAGCAAATTGGCTAATCATTGTTTTGATCAGCTACAGTTTACAATGCTTCCATAAATATTTTAGTTCTATATTTTGCAATTGTATTCAAATTATTAATTAAATCGGCTTATTTCATACTGATTCCTGTTTCAATAATTGTAAACGTTTATGTATTTTTATCAGGTGTTGTCATTATCTTGAACTCTTATGTAGTATCCAATACCGAACGATTTATTAAAATTTTGCACTGAATTTTGTCAAGAAATAACTCTTTGTTGAAATAGAATGTGTAGACGATAAGTTTTAATTACTGTACAATTTCCTCTTGAATTTCACATGTCTCAGTATCATCTGTAGTTTCTATTAAATTCAAACTAATCACCAGGAAATTCAAAACAAATAACTTTCCAAGTATATTTTCCTAATATACAATGTAACCATTCTTCACTTTATCATTTTTCAAGTGATAAATCAAAAATGCAAAAATCTACAAACCATTTTTTACAAATATAAATTACAAATATAACTTGCACAAGATTCAATACCAGCAGAAGAATTATTGAATTTATATGTTACGAATTATTATTTGAAATGCTATTTGTGAGGTTTTTTCAGCTGAGAGTTAAATATTTCAATGGTTTATCAAAATAATTTTAATTGTAAATAATTGACTATTAAAATAACTTTTAAATAATTTTTAAATTGGATTTTTTAAGTTGAAAATTTTAATTAAAAATTAAAATAGATTTTTAAAAAAGAAGTTTTATTAATGAAAAATTTTTATGTTTTAAATATTGAAATATTTTGATAAATGATTTTGAAAATATTTTATTCAACGCGGAAAATTTGTTTGGAAATTATACAATATTTCTTTAAATAAATATTTGGAATTATGTCGTTAACTTTTGAACCGGATTTAAAAAATAATTTAGAAGATGTTTTTAGCAGCTTCTAATACTATTTATGTCAGCAAAGATGGAATATGTGAATGTATACAGTAATGCCATTTAAAAATATAGAAATCACTTTTCAACATACTTCAAAATCAATCAAACACATTTCCAAAAAATCTAATTTTTTTAATTTAAAATTTGAGAAAAAATATCGTTGATTAAAATGAAAATACAAAGATCGTAATTTTGAAAAGGATTTATATTTCTATATGAGTAAGGATTGTTAGTTGTGTGAAGAAAAGATAACCAAGTTTTGTTAAAAGTTAAAAATCTCACCAGTATTTTGTTTTATTTTTAACACTGATTTGAAGATAAAGGATACGTATTTGAAGTTCAATGATTCATGATTCAAATATACATGGGTAATATTCAATAAGTACCAGAACTAGATCCTAAAATAAATTAATAGTAACTTTATGTTTTAGTATCATGATACTAGAGATATGTAGGTTTCATTTTTCAATACATGAATTAATATAATCCAAGCAGTATTTACACGAAAGTTTCTTTAACCCTTTATAGAACAAATTAATTATTTTGAAATTTGAATTTTAACTAATATAATAAAATAAATTTGATAAAATAAAAATATATCTTAGTGCGTCAGAAAAATCAAAGATTTCATCGATTAATATATTGACCAAATATTGTTTAGTGTCATGTTAGAAAATAAATTTATGTAATAAAAAAGAGATATTCTGTACAAAATTTTATTACAAAAAATATAAACATTTCAAACAAGTATTAATTATATTTTTTTATAACCATTCTTGTGAAATGATTAAAAACACAAAACGCACAATGGCACATATACAGTTCTTTTTGGATCTTTCACAGTGCTACAAAAGGCATTCTACAAGAGAAATTCTATGTAACAACGCAAACTTCACGCTGTTAGAACAATAAATTAACCAAAGAGCGGTCTCGACAAAGTATCGATGTTTATATGGGCGGTATTAGAAATATAGACCTTAAAGAAACTATTTAATATATATTAACCAATTTCAGCCTTTGTCCTATGAAGGAGTTAAATAAAATTGTGCTTTGATCATAACAACAATCATATTAATTAAAAATGAAGTTTTCACACATTTCAGAATATATCGTGATAAGAATCTGAAAATCAACTTTCCTGTACAGGTTATTTCAGGATGGTGAGTACATTTCAACCATTGCAAAGAATTCTTGATAGTTTCTACGCTCTTCTTTCACAAATTATAAATTTTAGTCTTTTTGCCAGATATTTAAGAAGAATGACCAACCTCATAACCAACCATCGATTAGCAACTATATTATTTAATTCGATTCTAGATTATGGAAAGAAAGGCCCATAAAAAGGTTTCAAGATTTACTTTTTAACCAAAATAACTGCTATATTTGTAACATTTTATATACCAAAACGCAATTGATTAGGTTTAAATGACAATTAGACTTTAAATCATATAAAATAAACTAACCTACATCCTCTATTAGACAGTTTGGATAATTATTGAATCCAGACAAATATTAATTACTTTTGTTTATGATTTATTTTGATGGACTTATTTTTCCCAGATTCTTCAGCTAGCTCTTCCTGAAGAAGTACGACCTGATGTATCTACTGCTACCAGATCCCAAACAACTGGCCATTTACTTATTATAATGCCAAAGGTATATTTTGACTATGTAAAAAACCATTAATAATAATAATAATAATAATAATAATAATAATAATAATAATAATAATAATAATAATAATAATAATAATAATAATAATATCTAATAGTCGAAAATTTTTTCATTTTTATTAAATATATTATTCGCAGCAAAAGACTTTAATTATCATTTAATTGTTTAATATTTAATTAATGCTGATACCAAAAAATCATCACTTAATAATAATAATAATAAAAAATTAATAATTAATAATTAATAATAACAATAATATTAATAATCAATATTCAATATTAGCAGTAATCAACAATAATCGTATAAATAGTACAAATAGTATAAATAGTTAATTCAATAGTATAATTAATTTTCATAAAAAATCTAGAAAGAATCCTTATTATGGAAGAAAATAGCATTTGGAACTAAAAATTGGATTCTGCAATGTTGACTGGAAGATAAGTCACTGTTGATATTCATAAGAGCTCAATGCGCCTAGAACTTGATAAATTATAGATGGAATTAGCAGCGATATTTTTAAACATACATCATGGTACAAGGTCAAAAAGTTTATCTTGATGAAACCAGGTTTCAGCTTTTTAAGAGAAAGAAAATTTGAAAATCTATGGTTATTGCGCAAATAAGTGTACATGTATTGATCTCCCGCAACATAACAGTAATGGCAACTATGTGTAGCAAAGAGTTGAATTAATATGAAGCGTTAGAAGCCACTGGATATAGAGTAAGGATTTAAAGTTATTTACAGATTATTAAAAATTATGGAAATAAGAGATTTTTAATATATAATATTATAATGAATAGCGCTAGTTTCCACATGTTATAGTATAGCATATTTTTTAATCCTATCTAGAACATATTTGCACAGTGGAATCCGGTTGTTTGAGACTTTAATGCAAATGGTGAAAATGAACTGCTAGAATCATTAAGAAATTTAGATTCGATTATAATTGGACAATGTTATTTATACAATTCGATTAGAAATCCAATAATAATCACCAATATTAAAAATAATCATCAATAGTAATGAATTCATCAATAATAATTATAAGAATTAATCAATCAATAAATAATAATAATGATAATCATGTAGTTTTAAACATTTTATTATTATTATAGGTGAAAGACATCATCGTACCGCAGAAAGTTGAACAAGTCAAAACAAAAGCTCGCCAAGAAGATAAAAGGTAAAATCAATATTTGTGTAAAAAAATGTAAAAAAACATTAATTACATAATTCGACTTTAAATTCTCATTTATAATTATTTCTGGAAATTTTAACTTGTAAAAGATTTTTGCAAATTTCCTATTTCTATTTATATATTGTTACTAATTATCTTGCAATTATTTATCTTTGTTCAGTTGTTGTTATTATTATTATTATTATTATTATTATTATTATTATTATTATTATTATTATTATTATTATTATTATTATTATTATTATTATTATTATTATTATTATTATTATTATTATTATTATTATTATTATTATTATTATTATTATTATTATTATTATTATTATTATTATTATTATTATTATTATTAATTATTAATTATTATCATTGAACATTATCTGGAATCAATAACGTGTTATGAATGATATTGATAAATCGTTGGTTTGTATATTTTGTCAATATGGCTATTGTTATTGTGGTATCAATAAAATATCAGTCATTATCACAAGTTATTAATTAGAACTTGGTTGGTGGTATCTAAATTGTCTTTATTTATAGTTCAAATTGTTCGAAAATACTTTTAAATTATAAAACCAGTTTCAGCATAAAATGTATATTGATCAGTTATTTTTAATCCCTTATTATCTTTGTAGACCAGGTAAGGAGAATTCACTTTTGAATGTTGATTGGAGAAATATTGTTCATCATTATGGGGACTCCAATAATGATCACAACAGACAATTGCTAACAATTTACAAACCTAAATCTGATATTGTAATTCAGTCGAATAGTCCAGATTTTATTGATGACCCCTCTGTTCCACCTCTGGAATAATTCAGCTCAATGGTTGTTGTTTTAATAAATATTTTTTTGTTTTTGCTAATAATTGGTGGATGGTTTTTGTTAACTTGATTTTTGATTGACGAAATTCATTTAATTTTTTATTATTATTGTTACTGGTGTTAGGACTGGTTTTTAATATATAATAATAATAATAATAATAATAATAATAATAATAATAATAATAATAATAATAATAATAATAATAATAATAATAATAATAACCGATGAGAAGGCAGGAAATGAATTTACAAAAGAAGATTAAAAGCATATGAAAATTGAAACAACCGAATTTCAAGAAATTGACAAGGATTATTTCATTTCATTCAATATATATTTTGCAGCAAAAGGCTTATATATTATAATTTACTTGTTTCACATTTAGCCATTGCTGCTATAAAGAAATCATCATTTTATTCCGATAATAATGATAATGATATCGGATTGCTTGGTCAACAAAATGAATTACATTGAGATGTGCAATTCATAACCTATAAAAAATATAACCAATCCAAACAATTAAGTTAAAACTTGATTTGCAAAGTTTATGGACGTATGAGGCCTATAGAGTATTCCTTGTACTATTACATTATCTACTGCCTAATCAGATGAAGAAAGGAAGAATGAAAATTAAGACAATAAATTTAATCGAAATCAGAAACTAAGTTTAATTATTCAAATTTTGGATGGAATTCAATTTTATGGAATTATTACAAATACCTTATTAATTCTGAAATCATTGGGAGAAATATAATTTCAGTTTAAATGAAATAGACTGACATTATCGTCAATTAAATTTATGTTGGAACCGAGATTCTTTTACGGAAAATAAAAATCTGGGATGCATAATTGATATGAGAAAGAATCGCATTTAGAAATTTGGATATATATCCTGGATTTATGTTTCTGTTTAAACTATTTTATAAACATTATAAACATTCCTTTCCGGATTTTACATAATAATTAAAGGATAATTACTGGATCCTCGCTGATCATATTATAGGTGAGACTTAACTTTGCACATGGTAACCTCATAATCTTCAATTTACTACTTTGCACTCGTCGCTTGGCAACGTTATTGCTGTGTCACAAGTGAGTGGTTGTGAGTAAAAGGTGAGCTTTGCAAATAATCTGACGGACCAAGTGTTCATGGATTGCTGTAGAAGGTTTATTGCTATTAAAATTAATATAAATTTATAATAGATTTAAGACAAATAATGAAGAAAAATATTGTCATAATATTTATGCATCTCTTGGCTCGAATTAGTGCAACCTATAGTTCGATAAGTGTCGTTTGGGAGATTTCCTTCATTAGTTTAGAAGGAAGTTTCCTTCATAGAGACATCTTTCTTAGTGTCCAACTTCGGTTCCAGCTTTTCAGAACAATAAGAATCAATATTGATAGACTATAGGAGGTTCCTATAGCTTATTCCGTCGTATGCTTAACTCGATACATTTGATTTTATTTTAATTGTTACAATTACAATTACAACAGCTTGGGTATTCTTTAAAACAAAGAACAAACACTAATTTAACTGATAATTTAACTCTCAACCTACTATTCACTTAATGATTATTAATCTGGAAAGCTTTTCAATTTTGAAAAGAAATCTATTGGAAGTCTCTAATTGCCTAACTTCGCCAGTAATTCCACTCTCTGTTTTTCCTCAATCACTCTTTGCTCTGGAATATACAGCCGATCTTCATTAGAAATTTCAAATCTGAGATTTGTAACAGAAACTTTTGATGGATAAATTATTATGGATAGATTATTATTTGTGATTTTCTTTTCTTTATGATATCTATTGACACGTTTATTTATATACTTTACACTCTATAAATGTAATCTGAGTTTTAGGATTGTCTACTAATCGTGAAGTATTGTTTTTGATAGTGAATTTCAAGCCTATAGATTTTATTTAAATATTTCGGGTTCATCGTCACATACATTTGAGTAACTATCTGTCATCTCTGTACTCTAGTTAATTACTGTCGACCAAAGGGTTGACTAGTATTAGTTAGCAAATAATGTGTGTATGACTTGCATATACATGAAGATCATGAAGTTTCGGATTAATGAATCAAATTTGTCTGAAACCGTTGGAAAATTGACGAAATAAATAAATTTTTTTCGGACTATGAAGGTTTCGGATTATTGAAGTTCGGATTAATGAGGGTTGACTGTATACAGATGATTGTGTTTCTGTTTGAGTTGTCGTATTTGGAGTGCTCTAGGAAAATTGTAGGGTTTTGTTTAATTGAATTGAATGATTAATTTGTTACGATAAAATAATAATTTATTAAATAAAAAAAATTTTTATTGTTTAATTTTAAATGATTTTTTAAAAGTAAGATTTTTTTAAATCGGTTTTTAAATATTTATTTGGTTTATGAATTTATATAATTTTTTAATAATTACTTTCAAATTAAAATATGCTTATGTTATTATATACAAATAACTAATAATATAGAAATAATTTAACTAAAATTCTAACGTAAATGTCTGCACATTTGGTAAACAGAAAAAATATAAAGACAGAATAGTCGAATCGCAAACCATAATTCCAACTTACCTACGATCAAATTGATCGGTTCCACCTATTAAAACTATTGAACTGTGAAATCTTTCTACAAACTAATTAATGATCAACGATTGTATCGTATCCGATATTCATTCCTTTCCCACTGCCTAATCAAAAGGATTTGTCACATACGAGTCGAATCGACACGAGGAAACTAATTAGAGCAGAGACTCTCATTTACCATTCTTGTGCAATCTTCAACAAAATCCCATAATTGTCGGAATTATACAACATATAAAATAATTGAAACTGTCTTTTTTGTATTTTAGAATGTTTAAAATAAAGAAAATTCTCTCACCATTTTAGTTAAAATTTGATGAAATATATCCTGATCAATTAAACCGACCTGATTAAAGAAGAAAATAATTGAAATTTTTTGAAAAATTTTCTCAACTTCCATTCATACACATTAATATTGCTGGATATTTATTTGAACGAGAACGGAAAAATTCATTTTTAGAATTTACTGATAAATTATTTGTTTATCCCGATTTGGAGCTATAATATATTTACTTAATGATGTAATTGTAATGAGATATTTGATTGACCTGAGCCCTATGGTTTATTATGTGGCTTTTTAATATGCTTAAATGTTTACTTGATTAATATTGCGTGCATATATTCTTCAAATATATTTTTCATCGAATAAATAATCCACAGTTCGGTCATAGATTTCAATCTGACATTCTGAATTTTGTATTAAGTACCCTGTTTGACATAACACGTCAAGATCGTAATCTAATTTTGGAGTTCCAAATATTTGCTTCAATGATTCTCTCATTTCTTTCTTCAACCATGAGCTCGCCCACGTCATATTGAAAACCATTGACATTCATTATGCATCCTGATTGGCATTCGACCTCTAAACTTATATTCAATCTTGTATGATTCACTTGGACTTTCTTTGTTCTTGTTTGGAAAGCAACTCATTGAATGTTTCAAATTGTATTTTTTTACCAACAAATAAAGAACAAGTTATTATTATTGTATCTGATATACGGAATTCAAGACTTAATGAAGATATTGAATTTAATGAATAAGGTACCCCGTCAAAAGGGTCCCGATATTACAGCCCCCGACATAAAGACCCTGACAAAAAGGCCTCTGATATAAGGACCCTTGGCAAAAACGACTCCTGTCAAAAGGGCCCCCACCAATAGGATCGCGTAGATAGAAAATTGAATTGAATTTTAGTGAATGGTGATAATACTCAACTTTATAACTACGTTTGATGACGATCGTTGTATAGTTTAATAACGTTTCACTAATGTTTGAATTTTATTTCAATAACTGTAAATTAGTGTTTGGTATTGATATTTTGTAAATAATAATAATAATAATAATAATAATAATAATAATAATTTCATTTTAAAGTATAACTTGCTTTATAAAATAACTAAATCAAGTTCCAAATTTATTAATTATCACAAATACAGTTTTCAACTTCGAAATTTCTTTTCATTATATTTGCAACAACATGACCAATACAATTAGAAAAATCATTAGATTTATTGTCATTTTATTGTTTTGGAACATTTGGTTCATTTACAGACTCATCAATTGTAGGGTCCTCAATATACACACATTTCTTCACTAATTTCATCATCTGAATAAGGTTATTTTAATGTTTCTGAAAACGTCATGAATTCTCTAATTTTTACATTAGATAGTTTCTCCAATTTATCAATCAAAAAGTTCATTATACGCATCACCGGCTTGAACATTTGCAGGGCCATGTGCGAGGTTAAGCGCGGGGCTATTTTTTATTAATTTGCTTTGCTTTTTTTCAACCTGAGAGATTGGAATCTGCTATAATAAATTAATAATATAAAATATGATTGACATTACATCGTTGCATATATAACATATTTCAAAAAGTTATTTATCAACTTGTATAATTTAAACAAAAATATACATATATAACAATTTTCTATCAGAATTTTGAAAATTGCAATGCAATTATAACTTTGAAAAATGGAAATCATTATTATCTTTATTTTAGCTTTTAAAGAAACTGTTTGAATTGAAGGAAATTTTAATATATTGTGAAAATTTCTAACTTTTTTCCTTGTATTTAATAATAATATTATATAAACTTTCCAAAGTGCGGGACCAGGTGTGGTCGCATCTTCTCACACTCTATCAAGCCGGCCCTGATTATACGCTTAAAATGTATATGCTAAATAAAAGTTAATAAAGATTTGAATATTCATATTTTACTTTTTTCTGACATAATTGACATAATTTAAACTGAAAAATAATTTTGTTTATACCTTAACTTGATGTTACATTATTTCAAAAAACAACAACAAGCATCAACTAAGATTTAATAAAGTTTTCATTTATCTTTGTACAAGTATATACAACTCCTAACCCAGTCATAAGTTTTAATAAATTCTTTAATTTTTCATATTTGGTATCATCCTCTTTTGCTTTTGTAGCGAGTTAAATCATCATAGTTCATCTGCAGTGTGCATCGACCCATGGTAGAATTTTTGATTCACTAATCGAAATAATAATGATAATAGTAATTTAATCATCAAAATAATATACTTCGACAGACCATTGGAAATAATTTTTAAAGTCTGAGCCCGATTTCTCTAAAATATGTTTCATGCACATGAAACCTACGATAATTCGTGACCATATAATTTCATCATCAAACAATGCATAAATATTCCCTTGAATGATTTTTTCTTTTGATCGGTTGTCTCTAAATTGAGTATGATATTATATTCAATAGATTATCTTCAACTATTTTTTCTGTGCGATTAACAAGAAATTGCAGATTATTAATCACCTCATCAGTTTCTTTGTTCGAGACAAGACCATTTAACAGGTTAATCATATGTTGTTTGTGTCATTTATAAATAATTGATGAAATGGGGGTCTATTTATTTTATTTTTGTTGAGATGTACTATTAATGAAAGAATAAGATTGGTTAAACAACTTTATCTTAACTAATTATTTAATAATTGTAATATTCAAACTATCATTCCAGACACGGCAGGGGCTGACAGCGAAAATTTATCTTTCAACTTTTTAATTTGAATTTAGAAACTACTGCGCCAGTCATTTTGGGGCAGCGGGCGAGTGGGCGGGCTGTGGTGATGGTGGTTAAATATTTTCAAAAAATAAATTTGACTCCAGATAGTGTTTTTCAAACGTTGTAGATGTATGTACTAATTTGTAATTTCGTTTTTGCGGGTCGAAAGATTCAATGTTATAAAAATAAAGTGCTTAGAAACTGTTTCTAAGCATTTTGGATTTTGAGATTTTTCGGTTGGGAAAATTCTTAAATTTCGCGAAATTTTTGAGTTGGGAAATTTTATAAATTTATATTTGGGATTTTTAAATTTTAGGAAATTTTTGAATTAGAGAGGTAATATTTTCCTGTAAATATCCTTGTAAATTTAATAAAAAAATTTAATAAATTTAATAAAATTTATTACTGTCTTGATTATTTCCTACAATAAATACCCCGACATTTTACATATAAAAATATATTTCTATAATAAAATAACATAAATTTTAAAAATTTTCTAAGTATTTTGAATTGACCTATATTTTTATTTGTTATGTTCTTATTCACTATCTTTTCGTGTGTTAAAGAATATGAATTTAATTCAATAATATATATTATAGAATATACTATATTGTCACGTCATGTGTTAAGTATACGACTTTAATTTTATAATATAATTTTGTCTATGTTTTCATATATGGACGATGCTATATTATAGCGTCACCCACATTTAATTTAGAATCTTTGGATCTCAGTTAAATAGGAACCATTCATATATATTATAAGAGCTTTTTTCAAATTTCACCACTGATTTCTTGAATTCAAATTCACTTGAAAAAAGCAGTGCCGAAAATATATTTACTGATTCATAGTCAATCTTTCTAATAAATACAATATATAATTTAATTTTTGAGTCTTTCTCTTTTGGTTTTTTGTTTGTTTGGATTTTTTTTACTGTTTTGGACTTTTTTATAAATTTTAATTTCATAAACTACAAATTTATCACAGTCTCACAGTTATATTGAATCCACAATTTCAGATTTTGCAAATCTGGATGAAAATTCCTAAACAGAGATCCATTTTAAAAAGATAAAAAACTTTTGAATAACTGACAAAGATCACATATTACGAGTAGGATTCGATTAATTAAGAAATGTTATGGGAAAAGTGAAAAATCTGAATCAAATTCTAGACTTCATGACTTTTCTTATGAAATTTTTTCCGCTTTAAACAATTTTCTAATGTTCATTCATAGTTGATAAAGATTGTACCAAAAATTTGTGGTTATCCTTAAGATCGGTTTGGCGTTTATTAATAAATAATTAATAATTTGTTTGAATGTCTAAAATTTTATAAAAATTTTTAAATCATATAAAACATTTATTACTTTAAACAAAATCTTCAAATTTATATTGTAATTGTTTAATTTGCCTCATTAATCACACTGATCCCCTTGGAGCCACCACGATCTACTGGATGTCATCTGCTCACATAGTTCATCGCATTTCCTATTTACAGGACTCGCACTTACTTTAATTAGATAGAATGAGGAACAAGTGACCCGAAAATGTGCCCAAACTATCCCGCTGTCACGGGTTGAACACTTTTTCACGAAAATTTCCTGTAATACATCCTTGTTATCAATAACTCTATAGAAATACATTTCCAAATATCTTCCAAGCATTTCATCTGAACATTTCAATTGAATGATCGCTGTCGGATGATGGAAGAGCACCAATTGAATGTCAGTCTTTGGATCTTGCAAACTAATCATCAGAGTATTCACATAAAATAAGATACAGAATAAGAAAAATATACTTAAATACATTTTGAAATTTTACAATAATTATTCATCTATTTATACTTATTTACGATAGAGAAAAATAATAAATAATTTTGTTATAAATATCTTGTATGTTAAATTGAGATGAGAATGAAAATCATATGCTAATAAGCTTTAATAAAACAATTATAGAAATTTCAAGTTTAGTGTCCTGTTGCAATATAGCTTTAATGAATGGACAATTAAATATTAATATTTTGTTTCATATACAAAATATACAAAAATATACAAAACAACAAGAATTCAATTTTTTTAATTTTAATAATGCGCAAAGAGTCTTGTAAACGTTTTCTTGCCCATCTCGAGAGACCGGATTCAATTGAATCATATTATGGTTAGGATTATACAAAAAATGGAAATAAAGATTAAAGATACAATAAATCGTGTAGAACATATAAAAGGTATAATGTTACCATGCGCGTACGCAGGGGGGGGGGTTACTGGGGTTTAACCCCCCCCCCCCCACCATGATTCCAACAACAATATAAAAAACTATAATTAATAAATATATAAACTTAAAACAATTTAAGAAATATTCCGAATGCCGGATATATATATATATATATAGTATAACCCCCCTCCTATATATATAAAAATAATATATATACCCCCCCCCCCCCATGGATTCATCCTGCGTACGCGCCTGAATGTAACAAAATTCAAATAATAATTT
This sequence comes from Schmidtea polychroa, assembly GCA_959609185.1. Classification (NCBI taxonomy): domain Eukaryota; kingdom Metazoa; phylum Platyhelminthes; order Tricladida; family Dugesiidae; genus Schmidtea; species Schmidtea polychroa. Next base: position 31,009 of record CAUHTR010003083.1, read on the forward strand.
GAAGCACAAAATTATTATAAAATATATAAAAAATTCAAAATTAATATTTTCCCTGAAAAATGTATGGCCAAATAGCAAATGAAAAGATTAATAAGAAATTTATACAATAATTCTTACATAAATTTCATTAATAACTTTAAATTGATTGGTGGCGCTAAACACTGACATTTTAAACGGATATGCTGTATTGATCATACAATTTAGTAGAATTTTATCAATATCTATAATTATTAACAACATATTTAAAATATGATATTCAAATATATGCAAAAGAAAAAAAAATACTTCAAAAATAGAAAAGAAAAAGTTTTTTGAATATAGTTAAAAATGTCAAACAAGATAAACGTCAGTAGTGTCAAAAGAAGAATTCAAATAAATTTCCAATTACCAACAGTTCAAAACTCCCTTCGGGTTCATTTCATATATATGTTATAGCAGTGTTTCTCAAACTATGGGTCGCGAAAGAATTTTTGGTGGGTCGCGATGACTAGAATAACTAGAGTTAAATAGAGTTATTCTCATTAAATAAACATTTATTTTAAAATTAATCTTTGTCATGTGGGTCGCAATAAAATTTTTGGCATGAAATGTCAAAAATTTGGGTCGTGATCAAAAAAGTTTGAGAACCACTGTGTTATAGAAATAAGTTGAATAAATATTTATAAGAAGTTTTGATTTGTGTTATATAAATGAAGCGACATCAAAAATTAGAGAAATGATATTGAGAGGCATTTTTATAGAAGCTAAATCAGATTCATTCAGTTTGAGATTGCAAAAGCTTATATTGAAACACAATAAGTAATAGTCTAAATGACAAAAATGTAAAGCATCAATACTAAAAATATAACCAATAATATATCCGTTTGGAAAATTATGGATGTAATATTTATGTAATTCATTAATTACGTAATTCAAACTCTAATTAAATTAATGCTAACTATTTGCCACATAATATAATTTCATAAATAGGTGAAATAATGAAAAATTAAGATTGGCTGATTCAACTTTGGAGTGTTACTAATTTACTATCTTAACCCCTTCAGACCCCGTGTGCAGAATTATGCACATAACATTTAAAACCTTATAGATTCCTCATTATAGATTCCGCACCGACCAAACTATTTTGATTGTTTTAAAATACCACTAGTGCCATCTATGATCAATTTTTGGCAACAATACAATACAAAGTTTTTTTTCTCCATTAGCAGTAATTCAGGTCTGAATGGGTTAATAATCAATCATATTATCGTAACTAAAGAGTTGCTTACTATTTTTCTAACCAGGTCAACTTATTTAATTATTCAGTAATTTTGAAATGATTCTAATTGAAATTAAAACGGAATTTTTATTAAAATTTTAAAAGGTAAAAATTTATGATTATGGTAACAACATGCTACTTGCTCCCCTGATTATATATAACTAAGTCAGGAAATTCTTTGTTTCGTAAAAATATTTTAAGATCAACTGCATCTAAAAATTCTGGATAAAAATACATTTTTAGACTTACAAAAAAAATTCAATAATTTTTTTTTGATATAATTTTTATATAATTTTATTTAAATTATCTTTATTAATTGGCTTTGAAAATTTAAAATCCCTTTACAAAATTATTTGTAATCTTTATGAATTTTGCGAAACTATGTTTGTAGTAATTTTACATTAAATAATACCGGATTTTTTGTATTTTAGCTCAATTTCAGTGTTTTTTAAATAAATTTCAATGTTTATTTAATTAATAAATTAATTTATTCTTTATTAGTAAAGTGATAAAAATTTATATTTTATAAAAATAATAAATAATAAACGACTTGGTCTAAAAATAATTTAGGATTAGTAGATGAACCATGACTACATCACTGAGGCAAACTTATTTCGCAATAATATTAATGTATTTAAATTAAATCCACCAAATATCTTGAGCAATAGCATCATTCAATTCATACACAGGCCCGGATATGAGGAGATTGAAGCGATTGTGCTCAATCGGGTCCCGCGCTTGAAGGGGTTACGCACATCAAAATTTATATATTTAAAAATGGTACATGTTACAAAAATAAATATCTAGATATATTATTATTATAAATGCAACAACAAAATTTTGACTCTTAAGTGCCTACTAAAATCAATACTATGGTGGGGATCAGAGTCACATTCATTTAAATAACATTTTACCTCGTGCTTTTAGTAAGTATAATTATTGTAGATAAATTATATTCATTCATCAACATATTAGAAGATTTTTCATGGCAAAAATTTATGTAGTTATATTCATTTAAAAATCAAGAAATATTAAAACATATAATGCATCGATAGAACTCCAGGACGTTGATTTTGAAATCTTAATTTTTCACGAAATGTACTTTATTTTTTTTCTTTTCTCAAATTAACTTTAAAAGATTAAAAAATTTGTTAATTTAAAAGAAAAATTTCTAGTGAATTTCATTTTATAGATAAAAATGAATAATAATAAAATTGTTTCGTATAAATAAATATTTATTTAATTTTCATCGAAATGTTCTCCTGACAGAGACGGGCTGCTGAGACAGTGAGAAATCGACAGTTGGTTGGAGTTGAACATTTGTGATGCACTCAACATTCGTCCTGCAGGTCACCATGCATATGGAAATCGCAGAAACCCCTCCCCCCCCGATTTGCAAAATTTTCAGTTAAAGTATATTAATTAAAACTCACATTGATTTTGCATTTTATTATTAGTTTTATTGATTTTATGTTTATTATTCTTTAGTTTTTCAATTACTTTCTCTCAATGTTTGCTGACGAAACAGCTAATAATTGTAGAAATTAAAAAAATAACCGATTTGTTTTTAATAAATATTTTGTAGTTAATTCGATTTTTTAAATTTATCAATCAAAATAAATAACAAGTCACGCCTGAATGATATTATAAATGCTGATGCGTTTTTCAATGGTTTTGAAATTTCAGCAATTTGTAGTTACCGGAACATTTACATCCGATTTTGTTGATTTTTGTTTTAATATAATTTTTTGCATAAGAGGTCAATAAAATTATTGTCAATAAAATTATTTATTATTATCTGTTATTGTCTGTTATTATTATTACTAATATTATTATTATTATTATTATTATTATTATTATTATTATTATTATTATTATTATTATTATTATTATTATTATTATTATTATTATTATTATTATTATTATTATTATTATTATTATTATTATTATTATTATTATTATTATTATTATTATTATTATTATTATTATTAATATTATTTTCATATAATAAGAAGAGAATGTTGGAAAATTTAAAATTAAGAGATCAACAAATCATCGAATTAAAATTTGAAAATGGGTCAAGTGCAAATGAGATGATTTCTGATATTTTCAGAAAGGGCTGAAATGCAACGTAGCAAAACAGAAAATTGTTAATTAATTAACCATTCCGAATTAAGTAAACAGAATGAGAAGTAAACAAAGTGATGTTGGAAAACCATTATTATGACAGCATGAGTTTTCACAAAGGAGGCGCACGATGAGACAATTAATTATTTCCTTCAACCACAAGACAATCAGAAAAGCCGCGAAGCAAAGATTGTCAAATAGATGTAACTTACATAAGGAACTTAAACATTTAAAACACAAGTATTCACTACATTCTGCACAATAATTTTATTACAATTAATAAATATGTTTAAAAATCCTTAATTTATATAGTTATTATATCCTACCTGATGATGACAGAGAAATCTGTCGAAATATATCGTGAAACGAAGGTTTGATTGGCACTTTCTTATAATTAAATCGTGGTCATGTATGTTTAACTATTTATTCAAAATTTATTCAATCTATAAAATTATTTACTAAACTTTATTAGAATATTTAAATTAATTGATAACTTAAGCGAACAGTATTTAAGATAATTATTTACTGAATTATTACTGATTAGAATTTAAAGTTCTTTTGTTATTCATTAATTGCCTTTTTATGATATTTATTTACTATGTTTTGAATAATTTAAATCTTTACTTGTAATTTTTACAATATTTTTTTGTATTTTAATTCAATAATGTATAATTTTACTAATTATTACCTAGTTATTGGAAAATCTTATAAGTACTAATACTTTGAGTTCAGTCAATCAGTTGCATTTTCATTAATGTTTTCATCCACTGAGTGTCATTTTCTTCAATGAAGAAGATTTTCTTTTAAAGATTAATCAATTTTTATTCAAAACTTAACATAATTCTTAACAGTAGATAAGTTATATGTATTTAATATCTACCAGTACCCAGGTATTAGTCCCCATTCTGTAATAATATTTGATCATATTAATAATCTTGTATTATGTATTCCTGACCCACACAATCCAATTATCTTCATGAAAATATCATACTATAAATAATGAAAGAATTCGGAGATGTCATATGCAACCTCGATATCTTAGTGGTTGGTTGACTGTCAGCTATTATTGCTGTTAGCATTTGTTTGTTAGTACTTAGTTGTTGGTACTTGGTTGATGGTATCTGATTGTTAATATCTAGTTGAAGGGTTACAAAAAATCAATACAAGAAGGTGATCTCAAGTATCAGATTCAAGAATTGCAAATTCAATTTCTTAGTATTGTGGTTGATTATTTAGTAAATTAAGGATGTGAAAAGATGATTTTATACGACAATTTTATTTCAAAATAGCAATTTTATTTAATTAATTTAATGTTCTGAAAATTTATTCAAAGTACTATCAAATGTATATATAAATCTAACAAATTAATTTAATTTAAGTCTTGACAAATTTATTAACTACTTTAAATAGTTTATTCAAAGATTGGTTGATTTAATTTTAGATTTACACAGATACTTGAAAATATAATGAATTTAGTAATCAATTCAATAAAGAAAGTTAAGCAGATCTTTTGTGAATAAAAATTAGAATTCTATATTTGAATTTTATGTTTTTCGTTGTAATTTTGAAAAATTTCAATTATTTTATTAAAATTTCTTTGACGAAAGTCATCATTTTTATAAAATTTAGAAGTAGGTTAACATATGGACCCGGGAACAAAGACATATGACGTCACAAAGACATTTTACGAAACAAATACATAATACTCATCATATTTTGAATTTCCAAAGGTCAAATAAAGTCAGACATTCAAACAGAGGTATAATTCGAAAGGTCTTGCAGAGCTCTATCATCTAACCTCGACCAATTATTATTAAAATTATTATTATTATTATTATTATTATTATTATTATTATTATTATTATTATTATTATTATTATATACTCCGAGTTTATCCGACAAGATATTTTGTTCCCCTATGGGTACTGCTCGCAAGGGTACAGCTCACAAGGGTACTGATCACAAGGGTACTGTTCACATTCAACATATTCAAGCCCATAAATTTATTAAACAATAATTTATCAATCGTTTACTCATATTATTAATATTATTATTAAAATTATTATTTGTACACACATTGCACTGACGCATTCATTATTGATAATCGCCATAAGCTAAGTAGTTATATCGAATATAGACATCATCATCATCATCATTGTTCTATTTTAACGACTATTATAATAAACTTTGGTAATTAGAAAAAGGTTAATATGATTAGTTAATTATCGAATTATTTATGGTTTAGAACTTTAAATCCACATTTTGTTAGCAAAATTAGCAGAAATATCTGGAGTAAAAATGGAAGATATATTATCTGTTTCAAATGCATTAAATAATGGCTAGGTAGCCGAGAGTGAAGGTTCAGGATTTGATGAAACTGATGAGGAAATAACTGAACAAATTGATGAAGAAAACATTCAAGAAATTGATGACCCTATTGATGAACTTAAGGAGGAATTTACGGATTATATAACTGAAAATATTAAGGATACTGAACCGCGTGTGTACAACGATTTTATAGAATCTATACTATAGTATAGATCATGTCGTTAAAAATGTTATGAAATGCGGAGATGATGAATGTGAATGTGGTAATAAATTTTTGTTTGAGTGTATATTTCAAAAAAACATTATTTAAAGTATAATATTTGGAAACAGTAACATTAACTTTTATTTAAACATTTACACATTACATATATTACAACAACTCCCATGGCTAGTCGTATATAACCTTTGAATTTTTCTTTGGCTTGCTCAAGTTCTTGAGCGTTCTGGGCAAGTTCAATTAGTGTGTGCCATCCGCCATTGACATCGATCCATGGCGAAAACTTGGATTTGATTATCTACAAATTAATAATAATAATAATAATAATAATAATAATAATAATAATAATAATAATAATAATAATAATAATAATAATAATAATAATAATAATAATAATAATAATAGTAATAATAATAATAATAACAATAATAATAATAATAATAATAGTAATAATTCATTTCTAGAGATCATTGATAATAGTGGTCAGCATCGTATAGACTTTTGTCTATAATAATCTTCATATAGGTAAAACCTATGATTATTCTGGTCCACTTCATCTGGTCGTCGAAAAGAGTGTCAAAGATCCTATTGAAATAAAATTTCTTCGTCTCCAGGCATTACATATCAAGCATGATCTGGTAGTCGACATGGTTTACCTCGATGATTTTCTCAGTCCGTTTAACTAGGAAACTGAGGCTTTGAGCGATATTCTCATTAACCAAACCTTTTAAGATTTTTTCAGCAAAATTTATTTGTGACATTGTACAATAATTTTAAATATAATGTTTTATTTATACTAATACTGGTTATGATTCTGATTGGTTAATATAGTATAAGTGTAAAACATAAGAGATTAGATTCGATACAAAATGAACGCGTTATTGCTACTCAGTGCAATGTGTGTACAAATAATAATTTTAATAATAATATTAATAATATGAGTAAACGATTGATAAATTATTGTTTAATAAATTTATGGGCTTGAATATGTTGAATGTGAACAGTACCCTTGTGAACAGTATCCATGCGGGAACAAAATATCTTGTCGGATAAACTCGGAGTATATAATAATAATAATAATAATAATAATAATAATAATAATAATAATACAAGGACTATCGTATAGTCGAAAATTCTTTCATTAAATACATTATTTGCAGCAAAAGGCTTAAATTATCATTTTATTGTTTTAAATAATAATAATAATAATAATAATAATAATAATAATAATAATAATAATAATAATAATAATAATAATAATAATAATAATAATAATATAAATAATAAAAATTTTAATAATAATTGGTCGAGGGTAGAGAATAGAGCTCTTGAAGACCTTTCGAATGATACCTCTGTTTGAATGTCTGAACTTATTTGACCTTTGGAAATTCAAAATATGATGAGTCATATGTATTTGTTTCGTAAAATGTCTTTGTGACGTCATATGTCTTTGTTACCGGGTCCATATGTTAACCTACTTCTAAATTTTATAAAAATGATGTCTTTTTTTCGTAAAATGTCGTTGTTCCGTATAATGACTTTGTTCTGTATAATGTCTTTGTTTTGTAAAAATGTTTTTCTTCGTTAAAATGATGAGTCATATGTATTTGTTCCGTAAAATGTCTTTGTTCAGTATAATGATGAGTCATATGTCTTTGTCCAAAATGATTAGTCAGTGACCTCAAAAGTTAACCTTAAAACGATTTAAAATAGACTGGCCTTAGTATCTGACCTTAAAAAGACCTAAAATCGCCTTGACCTCAGGATCGACCTTAAAATGGCTTAAATCGTCTTAAAACTGTCAGAAAAATGGCATTGACCTTAAGTTAACCTTACCACGCCCTCAAAATTTTCTATGACCTTAAGCTGACCTTAAAAAACTTCCCCGGGGATGGACCGCGGGTATGGCGTAATATGTTTTTCTTATATCATCGATGACGTCACATGTCTTTGTTCCCGGGTCCACATGTTACATACTTTTAGACTATATAATTTACATAATCAGACAAAGTTTTTCTAACTACTGATTATAATTTAGTTAAAAATATTTTTGAGTTCTAACAAAAATAAAATGAATTTATTTATTTAAAAAACATTTGATAAAACACACTAAAGAAATAACATTTTTAGTTGGTTGATTTTTCATTGTGTACTTAAATTTACCCTATTTTTAAATCATTTCCTTAATTTCTCATAGTCATCGATTCTTCAAAATATCTTAACATATATTCCTATACGAAAACTCCCTAAGACCTAAAAAATACATAGACATTTGATCGAGAGCTAAATTCCACATATAAAGATCCCAGAGACCCAAAATACCCTTCACTGTAGTGGACATTTGATAATTTTAATATTGTTTTCAAATTTATCTAAACTAAAAGCCGGTATTACAAAACAAAAGCTTACATTTTAAAGAAATCAAATGTCAAAAAAGTGATTCTGTACCAATTCTAAAAATTTTTTAATTTAGCAAAGCAATTTTATATTCGAAGCCATTTTAACCTGTCAACTGGTTGGATTATTTTGAACACTCGCTTCTGTGTGCTTAATTAATTTCATACGATGACGCAAACTTTCATCATTAATGAAGTTTGTATGTTCTAAAAAATCAAATGTAATTTTCATACCAAATGCGAATTGTTTTTAACTTGACATATAAAAAATTATATTTTAAACCTGTAACATATATTCGACATAAAAAGTAAACAGGTTGATAACGTCTTTTGTAACTTTTAGTAATAACTATTTCTGATTATTTAATAAATTACCTTATTTAAAAATTGCTTTTATTATCATTTTCAGTAATTAATTTAATTAATTATTTATACATAAATAGTAGATGGATTGGGCACCGCTGGCACAGGGCACCGCTAGCACAGTACCCCCCCCCCCCCGGTCGTCATATTTTTCAAAAATATGCTAAGTCTAAAAGTACAAATTTTTTTTAAACAAAGACATATGACTCATCAAGGTCATTGAAACAAAGACCATGACTCATCCGATGACTCATAAAATTTCTCAAGGTCATTTAAACAAAGACCATGACTCATACTATGACTCATCAAGGTCATTTTCAAGGTCGTATGACTCATAATATGACTCATATGACCTTGAAAAATTTTTTCAAGGTCATTTAAACAAAGACCATGACTCATCAAGGTCATTTTCAAGGTCGTATGACTCATAATATGACTCATATGACCTTGAAAAATTTTTTCAAGGTCATTTAAACAAAGACCATGACTCATCAAGGTCATTTTCAAGGTCGAATGAGTCATAGTATGACTCATATGACCTTGAAAAATTTTTTTCCAAGGTCATATGACTCATAATATGACTCATCAAGGTCATTTTCAAGGTCATATGACTCATAGTATGACTCATATGACCTTGAGGAAATTTTTTCAAGGTCATCTGACTCATCCTATGACTCATCAAGGTCATTTTCAAGGTCATATGAGTCATACTATGAGTCATATGACCTTGAAAAAATTTCCTCAAGGTCATATGACTCATACGATGACTCATCAAAAATTTTCAAGGTCATTTTCAAGGTCATCTGAGTCATCCTATGACTCATCAAGGTCATTTTCAAGGTCGCATGACTCATCCAAGGTCATTCCCAAGGTCATATGAGTCATCGCGATGACTCATCAAGGTCATATTATTATTTTTAAAAAATATTATTATTTTTATTATTATTTTTAAAAATATTATTATTTTATTTTTAATTTTTTCAAAGTTCCCGCCAACGAAAATTAATAATCGATAGCTCATTTTAAAGCTCAATCCAAGACCTTTCGAATGAGCTATATTATTATTATTATTATTATTATTATTATTATTATTATTATTATTATTATTATTATTATTATTATTATTATTATTATTATTATTATTATTATTATTATTATTATTATTATTATTATTATTATTATTATTATTATTATTATTATTATTATTATTATTATTATTATTATTATTATTATTATTATTATTATTATTATTATTATTATTATTATTATTATTATTATTATTATTATTATTATTATTATTATTAATCTATATACTCTGAGTCTATATACTCCTAGTCTATCCGACAAAATATTTTGTCCCCCTATGGGTAATGCTCACAAGGGTACTGGTCACGCTCAACAAATCAACAAATCAACAAAACATACATTTATTTAAACAATAAAATAATGTAAAATTAACAAAGGTAAACTAAATATTGATGTACTATTCGCAGCAATATTGTTTGAAATTGGTAACGTAGAATTGATTTTCAGAGATTCTATTGATCCTTTGATTGTTTGAATTTCTCTTAATAATAATTCAATTTTTTTTAACAAATAATCGTGCTTCTTATCAATTATTTTCATATTCATTTTATTTTCAACAATGGAGTTATTGAAAACCTTAATATGATCAATCAATTCAAATTTTATATTTTGTATATATTCAAATGATAGTTCATAACTGTTTTCTAAATTCTCCAATCTTTGAGATATTCTTTTTCCTGGATGCTTTGACCATTTTGGTTTGTCGAGAATATATAAAATATCCATCAACTTGGCTGTATTCGGACAAACACATATTGATTTATTAAAAGACTCCACTGTTATTGTTGTATTGTGTGAGCACACACTCGTTATAATAATTAGCAATATGAATATAGTTTTCATGGTGTATCAAATCAAAACCTTTCTTTTACATTTATAGTCTATCAACCAATCAAAATCATCCGGTATTAGTATAAATAAAACATCATATTTTAAATTATTGTAAAAATGTCTCGATTTATGGAAAATGTTTTAAGAGAACTAGTCAACAGGAATATTATGGAAAGCCTATGTTTCCTGGTCGATCGGACCGAAAAGGTCATAGAAGGTAATCACATTGATTATGAAGATGTGATCAATTCCGATTGTCTGGAAACCAAAAAATTCTATTTTAATAGAATTTTTAACTGTCTATGCGACGATCAGATGAAGTGGACCCGAATACTAGTAGGGTTCGCTTATATGAAAATAATTATCGAAAGAAGTTTATGGGACTCGGAGCACTATTATCAGTGGTCTCAAGAAGTAATAATTTTATAATTTATATTTTATTAATATTTATTTTCTAGATAATCAAGTCAAAGTTTCAACCATGGATTGAAGCCAATGGCGGATGGGGCGTATTCAATCAACTCGCTAGAAATGCGAAGCAAATTGATGACCAGAAGAGAAAATTTAAAAACTATCTAAAACTTGCAACAGGTGTTGCTATTTTGTATATTTTATCAAGATTTTTAAATAAAAATTAATATTTGTTTGTTTGATTTTTAAATAAATATTTAAATAACATTTTAAATAAATTTACAAACACTAATTAACTAAGATTTATTAATTAACACATTCACAGTCGTCATCTCCACATTTCATTATATTTTCAACGACATGATCAATACAATCATTCGTAATATTATCATTAGATTCATCTTTAGATTCATCTTTAGATTCATCTTTAGGTTCCTCTATAGGTTCATCTATAGGTTCATAGATTTCCTCATCAATTTCTTGAGTATCGGTTTCTTGAGTTTCTTCCTCATCATCAAATCCTGTATCTTGACTCTCAACTAACCAGCCGATATTTAAGGCATTTGTAATAGATAATATGTCCTCAATTTTCACACCAGATATTTCTGCTAACTTTTCCAACAAAAAGTTGATTAAAAATTCTAAATAATAAATAATTCGGTAATTAATTAATCATGTTAACCTTTTTCTGCAGTCATTTTCATCACTTTAAAACTATATTATAATTTTGTTTATAGATTTTCTTTGTTAAATTTGCATGTCATTTGCATTTATGTTGCAATTAATAAAGAGAAAAACAAATCTGACTAATACATTTATTAAATATAACATTAAAATATTTGTGAAAGTCTAGCAGACATAATTTTCCAAATAGGAGAATATACATCATTATTATCAACTTTATATCCCTGGATTGCAATTGTTATATACCAATTTTCATTTTCTTTGAAACTGATTTCATCAAAAGCATCATAAAATCTTGCATATCTATTGTTGAACCACGCATGTTGATTACACGATAGATTCGAATCTATCCGTTTAAAAACATCATCAATAGTTTTGACATCAATCATTGAAAGCGTGCCGGATAAGAAATCAAATTTAGTCGGAATTAGCTTGACTGGTGCAACCAATTTCATATTGATTTCTTCTTTCAAAAAATACATTCTGTAATTGTGGAACATTTGAACTGGTTGTACCATTTCTTTAGGTTTTTCGGTGCTTGAAATTTTCTTGGTCATCGTGAATAATGATTAAATTTAAATGTTACAGGGTTTTTATACCTTTGACTCATGCCTATCAACCAATCAGATTATAGCATGTCTTTGTTTAAATTGCATTCAAAATGCATTGATGTTGCATTGTCACATGTTTTGTTATATATTCTATTTATTATTTATGTGTTTTAATTATTACATGTTCTATTTACTGATTTATTAATGTGTTTCATTGTTATTAATGTTTTTACTATTATTAATGTTTTTACTATTATTAATGTTTTTACTATTATTGTTATTATTATTACTATTATTATTACTATTATCAAAATATATAAAATATCAAAAAAAAAAAACTAAATAACGAAAATTAAATAACATTTATTTGTTAAAAACATTCAAAATGAGTTCTTGATATGGTGGAAATCTCGAAGAGTTTTAACCAAAACCCATTCCACATATCGCTGATATCTAGCTTTGCAGCAGGAACAGCTATTATAACATAAATATTCGGGATCCACATGTTTCATTGATCGATTTATCTTGACATCCCACATAAATTGATGGAAAATCTCCAACATCCTTATCCCCGTCGCATTGAACACTAAATCAGGGATTAATTCTGCAGGCTTGTTGTATACTGCTGCATTGATTTCTGGATAATAAAATGCTAATTTCTTTAGCATAACTGCAGCATATTCTTCTGAAAAAATATAATATTTAAACTTGTAAACAAAAAATAAAAATTTACCATAATCATCTATTTCTTTTATTAAATTCGCAGCGCTTGGTATTTTGTACATAGTGAAATAAATGAATTCTAAACACAAACCGTTTGTTTAAATCAAACAATAACCAATTAGAAATTAACCAATTAAAAATCGACCAATGAAATTATCTCATTTCGAACATTGTCAACAAATTCTCTATACTCCAAATTTCTCAACCCCAACATGACAACCTTTCCACTAGCAAACACATTGACACATATAGGGTTATATTTTAATAGTCTTAGTGCCGGAAACAATTCCGGTTCAAACATACAATCACATTTTTTCGACATGTTATATAGATTGATACTATGTCCCATATCCATAGTAACGGTAATTGATTGGATTTTAATATTATTTATTCGATATTGTAATTTATTAATATCCAAAGGTTTCTTACATCCCATGATTCGACATTTACCAGTCTTGAAAAATATTATCGGATATTTCCCGCTTCTATCGATAATTTGCTGGGGTTTCCCTGGCGGGAACCTCATATTCGATACATCAAAATTTCCTCGATAATTTATATTTGCTAACATTATTAAATCATTTATGAAAATTAGTCTTTATATACAAATTGAGCATGAGTTCATTAAATCATCGAATATAAACAAATACACGTATATAAAATTTTTGAAATGGAATTAAGAAATGATGCAGTATACCAAATCGTTGGTCCGAGTGGTAGTGGAAAAACATTATTTGTTTGTAAATTACTAAAATCAAATTTATTCAAATCAAAATTCAACAGGATTTATTGGCATAGGGGTGCTGATGAAGAACATGGATTAACTCAATCAAGTTTCTGTAAATTAAAAAACATGAAAATAGTAAAGGGATTCGATAAAAACTGGTCCAGCCGATTAAAGAAAGGCGATGTCATTATTATCGATGATTTGTATCAAGAAGCTAATAAAGAAAAAGATTTTAATAATTTATTTACAAAGATCAGCAGACATGTTGGTGTAACAGTTATTTTCATAACACAAAATCTATTTCATCAAGGTGGGGCACATCGAACACGTAATTTAAATGTACAATATTTAGTTATTTTCAAGAATCCTAGAGATGCAACAGTGATTGATTTTCTTGCACGTCAAGCATACCCTAACAATCGTAATTTTCTTATTAGTGCATTTCAAGATGCTACAAAAATACCTCATGGATATATATTTCTTGATTTCACACAACAATGTCCCGATGATTTACGTGTAAAAACAGATATTTTCAACCCAAAAGGTGCCATGGTTTATAAACAAAGTTGAAAACCTCTATGAATAATAATGTTTCTAAAAGCAAGGGTGAAAAATATTAAGAAATTAAGAAAAGGTATTAGAAAGACTATTAAAGTTCCAAAGGTTCCACCAACAACTAGTTATACACCATCTAAAAAACTTGTAACTGAAAATTTCTCTGCAATGAATCTTATTTCGAAAAATTCAAAACCTAAACGTAAAACCCGTAAAACCCATAAAACCAGTAAAAAAGTAGTTAAAAATCATCGCAGTTTTCCATTTTTTAATGCATTGTTAAAGGCCCCGAGTATGAAAAGAATGAATATATTGCAATCATTCCCAAATTTTGTTGTCGATGATTTACTCAATATTATACTTAAAGTAGTCAAAGGTAAAATTAAAATCAGTAAATCAAAAAAGCATTTATTGAGCAAACATAGGAAACCATTGTTATCTTTAGTAAATAATAAAAATCGTAAGCAAATGAGAAAAATTATATATAAACAACAAGGTGGATTTATTGGTGCCTTGATACCTCTGGCATTATCATTATTAGGTGGAGTTGTAGGAAATCAATCATAAACAATGGGTGCTAATCCTTCATTGCCCGACATTAAATTTAATTTTAAATCTTCTTGTTGTAATGGAGAAGATTTGGACGAACCCAGAAGACGAAGCCGGTTTCGGTGGAGTGGCAAAATTAAACAAAAGAGTTCCGAATTCGAAAAAAGAAACCCAGAAGTGGTTATCAGATCAGCTTGCGTACAGTTTGAACAAACCAATGCGGAAAAGATTTCCAACAAGAGCGTATAAAACATTTGGTATTGATGATTTATGGCAAATGGATTTGATGGAGATGATACCTTATTCGAAAATTAACAATGGGAATAAATATATTTTAACATGTATTAATGTATACAGCAGGTTTGCACGAGCAATACCAGTCAAGGCAAAATCCGCAGAAGAAATGTCCAAGGCAATTAATATTTTATTTAAAGATGGACATCCTAATAACTTGCAAACAGATTTGGGTATTATTATTATTATTATTATTATTATTATTATTATTATTATTATTATTATTATTATTATTATTATTATTATTATTATTATTATTATTATTTTAGGTAAAGAATTCTACAATAGTAAAGTTAAGCAAATCCTCGATAAACTGAAAATAATCACTACTCGGTACATTCTCAATACAAAGCTGCCCATGTTGAAAGATTTAATCGAACATTGAGAGATCGATTAAAGAAATTGTTCGTGCATCAAGGTAATAAAAAATGGGTAAATGCTTTACCGAAAATTATAACAAGTTATAATCATTCATCACATCGAGGACTGAATGGATTGAGACCGGTTGATATTACATCAAAAACATCATTGACTTCTAAGAAATCTGTAAAAATTGCAAAACCTAAATATAAAGTCGGTGACCATGTTAGAATTAGTAAAATTAGTGCATCACCATTTATTAAAAATTTTGATACAAATTGGAGTGATGAAGTCTTTGTAATTTCAAAAATAAATACTAAACAGAATCCTGTAATGTATGTCATCAAAGACAATGATAATAATATTGTACAGGGGAAATTTTATGAGCAGGAATTACAAGTCATTCCTCCCCCAAAAGTATTTAGAATTCAAAAAATATTGAAAACTAAAAAGGTCGGTAAGGATAAACAATACTATGTCAAATGGCATGGTTATCAAAACCCGTCATGGATATCCGCAAAAGACCTAGTAAAGTGAATTTTTATACTATTTTGCCGAGCAATAGTTGTCCATTAATTCATCCAGACAATCAAGCAAGCAAATTCATCATCGAACTCCAAAACCCCATCTATTTGGATAATGACTGGGAAGTTGCTCTGTTGGATTTTACATTTGTATACAATTTATTCCCAATCTATAGCAAATCTGTTATTGAATATAATAAGAAAGTAGCAGTAACAGAATATATTAGTGTTCTTATTGATAAAGATAGTTATAACTTGACGAGTTCATCGAAATCAAGGAAACCTATAATTTATGATGATGGTCAATATTTATACATGAATTGCTTGAATAAGCCATTCGAAATTATATTTTCTACAGTGGCTGATGCTAAACGTCTTGGATTTACTGATTTACGTAATGTATTTAATGATACAGTCAAAATAAATCTCTCTACACTTCCAAAATCTAATAATTTAGTGGAATTCAAATTTAAGCTGTCATACATTGAAATAACAGAGCATGCATATACTTTTAAAGATAATTTATATATTACAGACCTCGAACAATTACAAACTTATTTAGGTGAGCAATTGTAGCGATATTTTAACAGTTTTTGAGCTTCAAAAAGATAAAGTATTTAGATTTAGTATAAATTCTAATCTTAGTCAAGTTAAATTTGACTCAAATTTGACAAAAACATTAGGATTGACTAAACCAGTATGTACACAAAATGAACAATTGTTGTGAAGGAACAAACAAACCGAAAATCCTTAAACATCATCAGCAAATGTTCATTTACAGTAATATCGTGGAACCAGTTATTGTTGGCGATTCTAGTGTTCCTTTAATGAAATCTATATGGATTGAAAAACATGATCAAGATGAAGTTGTACAAATCAATGTAGAAAATCCCATGTATCTACCTGTTTCAACATCTTGTATAAACAATATAGAAATAAATATAAGAGATGATTCTGGTCAATTAATCGAATTTCCAAAAGGCTCAAAAACTCATTTGACATTACATTTTCGTAAAATAAATGGCTAATTCTGATATTATTAGTATGTATAGTGGTAGCCAATCTGGTGGTGAATTACCATATTTTATTGGTAAACAGTACGGATCAGGATGGTTGAGAACAATTGGTAGATTTGCCCTGCCTATTCTTAAACGTATTGGTAGTTTTGGTATGAAAACTGCAAAAGATGTTATTATGAATGAACAGAAAATATTACCATCTCTAAAAACCAATGCTTTAGCAGAATTAGGGAAAGTTTTACCCGGGGTTGCAGGTATGTTTCAAAAAGAAAATCCTCCAGCTCCAGCTCCAGCTCCAAAACGTAAAAGACATGGAATATCACGTATAAACAAACGAATGAAAGGACATGGAACTATATTTGCAAAATGATTTGTGGTAAATCCGAATTATGTATATTTGATAGACCGTCGCCCCAGGCTGTAATAGAATTTGGGGCATTTGAGGAAGTTTTTCCTATGAATTCAATTACAGATAGTAGAAATGATATCGAGTTTTATATTAATGGTTCGCAAACCGAATATTTAGATTTGAACGATACTTTATTGACTGTTCAGATTAAGGTTGTAGATAAAGATAGAAAAGTTTTGGATGCCAATGCAGATGTAATACCGAACAATTTCCTGTTTCATACTCTTTTTAAAGATGCAGTGTTGGGATTTAATAATATCAAGATTGAGGGCGGAAATAATACATTCATTCACAAGGCATTAATAGAAACTATTTTAAATTACAATTCCGATACTAAAAATACATGTCTTACTCCTATGGGTTATGCAGCAGCAGATGATGAAAGAAAAAAGTGGGTAAAAGGCTCAAAGGTTTTCACCATGTGCTCATCATTACAACTTGATTTTATGGATCAACCGAAATATTTACTACCGGGGGTTAATGTACATATTAGACTGAAAAGGTCTGATTCTGCATTATCTCTTACTAGTGCAACTACTACACCAATATGTCAATTAGTTGATGCAAAATTATTGGTGAGAAGAGTTCGAGTAGACCCCTCAGTATTAGCAGGTCATCAATTGGGTCTTAATTCAAAACATGCAATTTATCCATTAAAAACAAAGGAAATTGTACAATTTGCTATTGCTAAAGGTGCTTCATCATTCTATAAAGAACAAATATTTGGTGACAGAAGAATGCCTAATTTTATTCTGATAACATTTCAAAGTGAAGCACAATATAATGGATCATATACTGCGTCCAGCTCAATTTTCAAAAACTTTGGTGTTACATCATTGACTTTGTCGAAAAATACAGATTATAGAGAAACATATATTCAAGATTTCGAGAATGACAATTACTGCGCGACATATATGCAGAGTATTGTTAGAAATCTGGGTTATTTAGATAAAAATTTGAATTGCGGAATAACTCTAGAAGATTTTAAAAGCAAATACCCATTTTTTACATTTGTTTTAGCCCCTGATTTTGATTTAAATCAAAGTCAATTACCTCAAAATGGAAATTTACGACTGGATATAAAGTTTGCAAAAGCTATTACTGAACCAGTACATGTTATAATATATGGAGTATTTGAAAATGAAGTTCAAATTACTGCAAATAGAACTGTGTTGGTATAAATGTATTCAGAAACATAAAAAGTTATCATGGAGTAAGTTGTTTTTTTATACTCTGGATTTATTTAAATAGTTCTGTTCAGGTCAATAAAATCGGAAAACAGATATTGGGAAATGAATTTGTTGGAGTTTTTCCTCTTGATAAAATTCCATATTTGAGCAATAATCAAGCAATAATCGTCAATACTCAATCGTCTCATCTTGGTGGAGAACATTGGATAGCTATATATGTGAAACCTGGTAATATATTCGTGTTCGATCCTATGGGTTTTTATTACCCAGCTTTGTTGATATCAAAACTACAAACAATGGGGAAACCTATTGTGTATAATAAAACTATGTTTCAAAATCCCTTGACCCAAACATGTGGTCAACATTGTTTAGCTTGGTTATTGTACAAAAAATTTGATGTTTAAAGAAAAAATGTTTAATAAAATTTGATGTTTAATAAATGTATCCTTTCCTTTGTTGTTGTGTTATTATTAATATTATTATTATTATTATTATTATTATTATTAGTATTATTATTATTATTATTATTATTATTATTATTATTATTATTATTATTATTAATATTATTATTATTATTATTGTGAAAAATATTATGATTTTTAATTAATTTTATTATTATTAGAATAAATATTATTATTTGAAACATAAAGACTGCCTTTGCCTGAAGCATGCACAGTGCAAGTTAACAAAGGCATGACTAACAAAGGCAGTCACATGTATTTTGAGTGATTTACATTACATGCATGCATGCGTGTGATTGGTTGAGAGAGTAAAATATTCAATGTATATGTGTGTGTGTCTATATTCTCATTGGCTAGGACAGGAAAATATTCATTCTCTTTATAAACATTGACAAATCTAAAATTTGTCACAATTATTTTTAAAATTTTGAAATTTCAATTCAACCAATTCTAAAATGGAAAAGAATAATAATACTCGAGTCTTGAGAGCTCTCTTGACTAATGGTAAATTATTATTATTTTTATTCTATTTTTTATTCTATTTTATTTAGATCCTTTCGACTGGTTCGCAGTTACCGAAGACGAATCAATATTGAACGTGGATCGAATTTTCGGTAAATTTAATATTTTAATTTTTATN
>CAUHTR010003084.1:0-50148 GCA_959609185.1 Schmidtea polychroa
TATTAAACCTGTAGGGCCCTCGGTGTTCACTCAATATCATTGTCCTAAATTTTAACGTAACTGATTTTATAACTTGTTGCTATGCAATATTTGTAAAATGCTATAAGTGAATGGTCACCAATAAAATGTAAGGTCTACTACAAGAATTGCTAATACATTCACGGATTCAGAACTCATAGGATGCTAAAAAGTCTTTCATTCAATTATTGACTAACAGTTCCAATGAAACAAGACATTTCAGCATCCTCTTCAGCTGTCCTAACATTCGCATTCAAAGTGGAAAATTAATTTTTAAATAATTATACCAATTAGCGATTATTTGGAAATTTCAAAAGCACAATGAAAAGTTCACCAAGCGATTGTTGAGCCACTCCAGGAAAGGCGTCAAGTGAAACTTGCCAAAATTGATCAAACATGAGCTTGTGATTTTTCCACTTTTGGTTTTAATTAAATGAGTATATATTGTTGGTTTATTTATGATTTGGTGTGTGAATATGTAAAACTGGAATGATGCGAATGTTTCGATATAACATAAAAACAATATCGTTAATTAATAAAATATATTTTCGTACACTCAAATTATTAACAGCTCGTAAACTCTGCTTAATGTAACCATTAATATTTACAGTGGAGAACCTCATAGAAGATTTGAGCACGTCCACCAAACAAGTAGAAGAATACGGATTGCGAAACGATTGATTGAAGCTGCCCTGCAGGGATATGGAAGCCACCTGATTTCTTCCTGAAGTTACGAAAAAGCAAAAAATGTTGACGTCATAACTACAACAGCGGGAAATGTGAGATCAGCAAGAAATTGAAGGGTTTAAATGCAGAAAACTAAAAAATGCAGATTACTGAAATTCATCATAGCTCGAAGGAAGGGATTGTTTCTTTGAGCATCAATGAACAGAAGCATGAATATTGGTGCAAATTTTCAAAGCAAATGCAATTGCACTAAAATAACTGAATATCTTTGTTGATTATATTTTATATTTTTCTAAGAATTAAATGATTATTTTTCCATATTGATTAATTTGAATTAATGAGACATTAAGATAGTTTGAGAAAAAGGAACTATTGATAATTAAAGTCAAACGAAAAACCTCTATTAGTAGCCTGCGAATCCAAGACTCATCAATGTATTAGCAGTTCAAAAGAAACGAACACGCATTCCGAGTTACTGCGAATTGTTGGGGTAAATCCAAGGTGGTTGTTATCCAGTGAAACTGGGTGAAGTATTTGATAGTTCACGTACAAAAATTCACCAACACATACATATTGTTGCATTTTGGCATCATTTTATATAGATGCCCACACCAAGTTGGCATTAGGGATTTCCTATTGTTCATTAAAATAGAAGTGTTGCTAGGCTTTAGTAATAGCAATAATACTGGTAATATTAATCGTAATAAAACCGATAATACTATAACTAATACCCCCACTATCACCAATAATAATAATAATAATAATAATAATAATAATAATAATAATAATAATAATATTAATATTAATAATAACAGTAGTAGTAATAATAGTAACAATAATCATAATGATATTTATAATAATAATATCAACAGTACTAGATGTTTGGTTTCTTAAATTAATCACATCCATATTTTAAAAACAAAACAAAACTATATTTTTCCAAAAACAACCCAAAAAATCTCTCTTATTAAAACAATAACTGTTTCTAGCTTAGAGGATATTTTCGCAAGCATGAATATTTGAATAGGGAATATTCGTACACAAGCATTCAATAAATATTTTATATTTTAATCTTCAATAATTCTTAAATATATTTAATTTATTATTTTAATTTGGAAATCTGGAAATTAAATACTTATTCAATTTAATTACTTTCAAACAGTAATAATGACACTAACAATAATGATCATAATAATAATATTAATGATCAATATAGTAATAATTCTACTAATACAAATAATATTTCCAATAATGATAATAATAGCAATACAATACTACCAACAATAACCATAATAACACTAATAATGATGATCTTTATAGTAATAATAGTAACCAGGCCCGTAACAAGGGTGGTGCGAGCAGTGCAGTCGCAAGGGCACACATCTGAAAGGGGCGCAAAATTGGGATGTAAAATTTTTTTAGTGTTACCAAAAAATATGAATAATTAAAAAAATTATCACAAGTCATGCACGAAAACGACTCTAGCTAGCTTATCTTATCTTGACCATTACTGGTTGGACTGGTCCATTAGCGTGCATTAGGTGTGTATTTTGTAAAATCGCCAACCTGACATTATTATGCAAATCGCAGTGGCCATATTGTTCTCGTCTGCCTTTGGAAAAAAACAACAAATCATTGAAAAGAAAATCTTTAAATCTTTCATTTTTAATTTTTAAATACGATAATTGATAAATAAAATAATATTATTAATTTAAAAAAATGGATTTAAACAAAATAGATATTTAGAAGAAACCATCTGGTGCAACGTTTAAAAAATTGAGAAAGTTGCGTGAGGAAGAACACAAAAACAATTTGGAAAATGGCTGACTCGAACCTCTACTTCCACATTAAGCGAAGGAACGGAGTTTAGTGTCTCTCAAATAGAAAACAATGACAATGCAACTGATGATGAAGTTGAAAATACCGTAACGAAACCATCAGGGTCATCCGTTTTTTTGAAGACGTGGAATCATGGTTTGCGTCGACACATATAGGTAATGCAAGCTATGCAGTCTATGGTCCAAGCAATTCAGATAGTTTTGCCAAACAAACTCTGGAAATCGACGTTGAAGTAAAAGACATTGATGATAAATAATCAATATCAGCCGACAATCGTGATTCAAACTCAAAACAATCAGAACAGTCTGGACAGATCCATATGCCAGGAAACTTTCAATATCATGACCCTAGGATTTGGCCACCAATAACAGAAAGAGTAAAATGCTGTTTAATAGAACATGGGCCAGAAAAGAATATACTTGAACATTATCCGAACACAATTTCTGCTGAAGGAAATAGACATTTTAGTGTAAATTGGTTTACAAAATATCTTCCGAATAGTGAAAAACTTGACCGACAGTGGCTGCTGTATGGCATTTCTAAAAACGCAATATACTGTTTTCCATGTATGCTTTTTTCTGTAACAAAATATTGTAACCTTTCTGATCCCCTAAGGGGATTTAATAATTGGTCACATCTTATTCCAAGAGTCCCAGAACATGAAAACATAATGCTGCGGAATTTATGTCAGAAATTGAGAGTTTCAAGTTTCAATGATGGGCAGTTTAAAAAATTCAAATCCAATTGAAATTCTACAACTTATTCATATATATTCCTAGATGAATATTTACCCAAACATTGAAATTGCACTCAGAATTTTTTTAACCATTCCTGTTACAGTTGCTTCATGTGAGAGGAGTTTTAGCAAACTGAAACTGTTGAAAAATTATTTGCGATCGGCTATAGGACAGGAACGTTTGACAAGTTTATCAATTGTGTCAATTGAAAATGATTTGGCAAATTCTTTGAACTATGACAACATTATTGACGATTTTGCATCATCAAAAACTCGCAAAGTTTATATTTAATAGGTTTGAATATTCTGGTTATATAATATATAATATATTATATAATATTATTTATAAAAACTTATAACTAGTTATAACAAGCTAGCTGATGATTAAAATAAGTTTCATTTTGTAAAAGTTAATGTTAGTTCACAAAATAGGTTCCGTCATTATTTTCAATTAGCAACATAATTTTAAGAACATTACTACCTAGTATAATAGCTGGAGATGAATAAATATTAAATAGTTAACAATCGTAACATGAACATTATATTATAGACTTTTTATAGTAGGCTTGTTTTGAATTCGCTTGCTGGGGTGCCAGATATATGAACCACACAGGGCGCAATAATGTCTTGTTACGGCAGATCGGCATTTCTTACAGCTTGGTGTGGAAGCATTTGTATATATGACAGAGCCAAGTTCCTCTCCCACTTCCCGTGAAATACACTATGTAGAAATAAACGAAGACTCATACGTCGACTGCTACCAGTACAGGCCCAAAAAGGGAAATGAAAGATTCACCATGAACCACGTCAAATTCAAATATCTTTATAATCATGTTGGCCACTGCGCGCACGACGTTCAAATCGACAAAAAATTGATCAACAAGGTCACTCTAAAAATCCCTCCCTCCACCTCACCCGCAAAAGCGCCAACAAAAACTGCAGTAAATGTCTGACTACTTTCCCCATCGACACCATCATCTCTGACATCTTCGCCCACGTGAAAGAACTTCACCGAAACCCAGTCTTTTATCTTTATGATGACTTTTACTGTCTCTGTGGCTCATGGATCCCCTTTCAAGCCATCCAATCTCATGTCGACCAACACCACCCCACAGTTCACACGCCCACTGCAAACTGCACCTCAGCCCAAATTGATGTACACACCCCTTCCTTTGATACAATAAAGCAAATCATGCTTACCGGGGAAGAACAACTTCGATACTCACCTAGTGAAATTATTGAGTTACCGCTTCCCAACACTATCCTATTCAGCAATAACATTGAACGGGAATCGGCATGATGGTCACAGCACGCAATTAAAGCTTATCTCTTCAAATATGCAATGAGGAAGTCAACCATATTTGTAGATCTCTTCATCGGAAACGCGCTTATTTAACACAATTAAAAAAGCTTCTTCGCCTCCTTCCCCTTCAAAGACTTCGCAGACTGGAACGAGATTATCATACCAATGTCCAATGGCAGGGACAGCTGGTTCCTCTTCTTCCTGGATAAACACCGCAATCTGGCAGTGATCATAGACCCAATGAGTGAAGACAGCCTCTTACTACATCATGATATTGCCATCGACCTCTTAGACACTATTCTTAGTCTCCAAAGTATCGTCAGCCAAGTCACCCTGTCACTAACGAGTCTTGAATACCCACGATGCTCGACATCATTTGAGTCTGCACAATATATATGCCACATACTGAAATGCCTTACCTCACACACTCCCATCATCACTCCTGACCTACCCCACACGCTGAAACATATGAAGCAGATTATTTCCACTTTCCACCATAATAGGCTACCTATTAGTAACATCAGAAAATACCTCATATTCCTCATAAACCTCACTGAACAACTTTCCCAAAACCTAACAAACGCCCAATCAGCCCTTAACGAGATTGAACGAATTAATGGCAACATCAACCCAGACAGATACAAGACAATAAAACCAGCAGACGCCATCCACAAGAAACTGAAATCGGAGAATGAGCTCCTATGCATTAAACGAGCCAGATTCCGTATGAAACCCAAGGAAGAAATTGAGAAAATCATTGGGGCAGACCTACCTCTACATAGCCCACAATGGCCAATATACTTCTTCTCTTCGGGGCTGTACTCACACCCATATCTGACCTTACTGACCTATCGCTTCCTTCATTTCCGGAAAGTACATCTTCTATCCGTTTCGATATTGATGACCTTCGCTCCACTATCGCCTCACTGGACAACACTGCACCAGGCATCGATAAGATTACCTTATCCGACTGGAAAAAGATATTATCCGATATGGAACCCTTCTTGCTATCTGTAACAACGTACTTTCCACCTCGATATGCCCTACCAGCTGGAAGACCTTTCGGACCAAACTGATATTCAAACAAGGGAAACGTGAAACGAGTCACGAGGCTAGCTCGTGGCACCCTATCTCTGTCATGAACACTACATACCGTATCTTCTCCTCTGTCCTTAATCATCGTATCCTGTCCTGGATCAGGCAAGGTCACCTACTTATCACTAACCAAAAGGCCATTGGCACCCCGATGGCTGGCCGAACATAAACTAACTCTTCACCTCATCAAAGACTTCTCCGTCCGCAATAAAACTGAACTCCATATCATCTGGCTCGATATCACTGATGCTTTTGGCTCCTTACCCCATGATCTTATCTGGTACACTCTGACACACATGGGCCTCCATCAATAAACCATCAACCTCATCATGGATATGTACTCCAATGTCAACACCATCATTGAGTGCGAAGGGGAATTGTCCACCTCTGTGCCTATTGTCAAAGGAGTAAAACAAGGTTGCCCACTCTCTATGACCCTCTTCTGCCTTTCGATCGACTTCATCTTAAGAACAATACTACGTGTACACCTTTTCTTTCTTCACGAACATAATATAAGCATCATGGCATATGCTGATGACATTATCCTTATCTCCGACTCCTTCTCCTCCATTACCGCTGCACTAGTTGAGACTGTGCGGCTGGCACAGAAGGGTAATCTTCGGTTTAAACCATCTAAATCTGGATATTTCTCGCTCAACACTCTCGACACCCCCCGTCACACTGTATGGCGAAAGATTACCAGTTATCGACGACTCAAACTTCTACCGTTATCTCGGCGTCGACTTCTCGCACAAAAATAAGCTCAACATTGATGAAAGACTTGACAACGCTCTAAAAGACACACAACTTATCTTCCAATCATACCTGCACCCGGCACAGAAGTTAATGTCCTACAAGATCTTTATACATTCCCGCCTCATCTTCACTTTCCGCCACTGCGAAATCAGACATATGACGTTAGACTCTAAACGCCTTACAAGAGGGGTCGCGCAATGGAGGATAAGATTATGCAATTAAACAACAATTTCATTTATGCCTCGGTAAAATTAGGGGGATGGGACTCACTTCAGCGATAGATGAATACCATATCCAGAGCATTGTTCACATGATCAGGTCCCTCAGCTCCTGCGATCTAAGCTTCCGTAACATTGTCACCTCTGAACTCACACAGGCAAGAGGCCAAAGCAACCTTGATGCTGCCCTGGCGTGGCTGAATGGGGAAACATCTAAACAATTTCCTACCTTCTCCTTTTCCAAATTCCGTAATACGTCTACTAGACTGCTCCTCAAATACGGTATCTCCGCGAAAATCAAATACATTGTAAACTCCCTGCAACTAGAGGTAAAATATCGCGAACGTCTCACCTACTTCGACATTGAGAACATCCATGAAACGTCCTCAGAACTCCATTCCATAATTAGCCTGATCCATGCTGAAAGATGGATCCGGATGAGATGCCAAGGTTACATTGCAAAAGCAATCAGTGAAAGCAGCACAGTGGCCTTTTCATTCAAACTGACACTCTGTCTGATGCCCAATACCTCTTTCTTATTAAAGTGAGGAACAACCTGCTAAAGCTAAACAACTCGCCCCATCGGCTTAAGACCAATAAGTCAACCACTTATCGACACTGCCTCACACACCCTGAAACCCAGGCGCATATCTTCAACCACTGTGCTGCAAAAATCAACGCCCGTCACAATAAACACTCCAATGTCCTACAGACCGTATATGATATACTCCTGTCCCTCAACTTTATGGTAGACGTAGAAAGGCCCCCGGACGGGGTATCAACGAGGCTTATACCTGACTTCCTCATTAAGTCTAACAGAAACCGCAACTTGCATCTCCTTGACATCAAGGTGCCCTATGAATCCGCTGCCAACTTCAACAATGCTCGTGACAAAAACTTCGAAAAATATAAGGACTTCGCCATTGAAATCGGACATCTACATAAGCGTAAGACCTCTCTTTCTGCCCTTATAGTAGGCACCTTAGGATCTTGGGATAAGGAGAACGATGCAATCCTCAAAAAATTGGTCCTTCTAAGTCTGAAATTAAGAGCCTCGCGAATAAGGCATGCACCACCGCGATCCAGAGCAGCTATAACATCTATAGGGAACATATCTACAAGGAATCATCGCCATGAGAATCCCATTCCCCCTATAACCATATCCTCCTATTAATCAAAATATATTTATTTTTCTATATAATTTTTCATATATTTTTCTATAGCTCATTATTATCATTCACTCTTACTATAATTAATCAATATCTTATTTATCATTGTAGTATATATTTTTTCCTTGTCCTTTTGGCTGGTATGCCAGGCCCCATAATTTATATTATAGCCAATCCGCACATCCACCGGAATCATCTCGCTGGAGTCGAACCTCCAGACTGCTTCCTGGACTGGCCACCTGCCACCCGAACCTGAAACACGCTCGAACTTCCATTGGATCATGGAAACTGCCTCCTGGACCTGTCACTCGCTCGAGCTGCCAATGGAACATGGAAACAGCCTCCTGAACCGGCCACCCACCACCGGAACTGATCACAAGCTGGACCTGCTACTAATACGTGCCACAAGCGGTACGTGCCTGGATCCCGATCCTGCCACCGGTTGATCCCCCTCGGAACTTATTGTGTTTATGCTATGACTTAAATTGCGACTTTGCGTTTTCTTATCTATCGACAATGAATCTGAACTTAATCACATTTATTGACACTGATTCTCTCTAAATTTATCTTTCTGAATATAAGCAACGTTATTCTTTGATTGATTTTCATCCTGAAATCTAATTGTTCGTTTCAAAATCGGTCTTTGAAATTTATCGGAATTTCCGGGACTAGATCTTGCAATATGTCCATAATTTCTGTACAAATGACATTGAATTTCCCCATTTTAATTCACATTGTCTCTCAGTGGTGATGGTGACGTTGATGGTGATCTTGATCTTGAAAAACAATTTCTAGAAACAACCTTTTCTACCACAGCGATAACATTGTACCTCATTAAAATTAGACTTAGAATTAGGAATTGCTCTGCGAAAATTTATTCCTCTATCATCTCTTTGGCATTCTGGACTCAATCTCCTGGGTGCTTTTTCAGTATTAGTTTTAAACCAATACTGGTTTGTATAATGACCAATTTTCTTAGTGTTCACATGAATCACTCTCGTTCTCTCACTACCTTGTGAATTTTGGTTTGCTCTGTTCACATTATTATCGTTTCTTCATTTGGGTGATGGGCTTTTGATCGTTGGAATCTGTTTCCTGATACCCAATCGTCTTGGGTTAGTGTTATTTATCTTTTTACTGAAATTATCGCAAATACCTCAGATTTATTTTTGGTGCTCTTTAGATTTAAATCAATTTTCATAGCCTTTTTAACTAGTTCATCGAAATTGTCGTAGTCTACACAGCATAATGCCGTCTTTATCTCTTTGTATCCTCCTGAAAAACATTGGTCTTGAATCAGCTCCTGCATCTGTTAGGCTAATCCTGGTTGTTTCGTATCTTCTTCAAAGGATTTGCAGGAAAGCGTCGATAAATGATTCGCAAATTCGCTCACTGTTTAATTTGGATTTTGAACTCTGTTGTAAAATATTTGACGTATTAATCTCTTAACATCTCCTCAATAAGTTTAGCAGCCAATGCATCTTTCAACTTGGCCCAATCATTCCCGAAGTTTTCCTGTCGATTTGTTGCTAAACTTCTCTAGCTGCTCCTTTAAGATATAAGGGTAATCTCTGAATCATGATTGCTTGAGACCATCTATAAGCCGTTGCATACATATAGTAATCGCTCATAAAATCAACAAAAATAACTGGATCTCATCCATATTGCTCTACAGGCAATCTTTGTCAACTGGCAAAATCATTATTTTCTTTAATAACTGAAACTGGTAAATCTTCACTACTCATTATCGGTTCATTTTTATTCTTACGTCTTAAATTATATCGATTCACTTTAATAAATTATTTTCTCAATTTACACAAAATCTAAATCTCAAATTATTATTACAATAAATAATTTACCTTTTCAAAATCACTTTAATAATTTCAATTTACCACACTTTATTTTCACAATTTTCTTTTTAACAATCTTTTCACAAAATCGAATCACGTCGGGCTCACCAAAATATGTTGGGTTATTGAGTTGGTGATAAAATTAGAATTTTACTCTGACTCCAAGCGTGTCTTTGACTGACCCACAAATAACAATTAACACTGAAAACTTTATTGAATATAACAAATATTTTCACAATGATACAATTGACTAAACAAGCTACTATTATACCGTGCTTATTACAACACTATGGTGAGGAATAGCACAGTCGTATAACTTTGATTTGGCAAATCTCTCACAACACAACTGAGGAGTGTAATAATTGGTAATTTTAACTGGTTGTTCTCTGATTTTGACTTGGCTTTACTCGTCTAACTTTGCTCTATTATCAACTGAATAAACTTTGCTGATCCTCTTTTTTTCTGTTTAAATTTTATTCAATTTTATCTTTGACAGCTGTCGAGATATTTTCTTATTTACCCTTTTGCGGCTCCGGCCTGTTTTTGTTTCGTTTCCCTTGTCTCTGACAAACTGTCGAGATAAGAATATTGTTGTTTTTCTATTTTCCCGATTTCGAAATTCCTTTACCTTTTTATACTTATTAATTATTACTGACCTTGGTTTTTATTTTCATGTTTGATTTCTTTGGTTTCCTTCCTCTTCCTCATTTCTCATTTCTTTTTGCTTCCGTTTTCTTTCCTGAGTTCCCATAGATCTTCCCGTTTGTCATGACGATCTTCTCCCAAGTAATTTTATTTTTTTGTTTAAAATTTGTCATTTAGGCATCCTCAACAGCTACAAGACAAAAAAAAAGAAAAATGGATGACAATTACCGTGAGTTTCATATTGAATGGATTGAGACTTACAAATTTATTAAAAACCTAAATAGATTTCCCACTTGTCTTATTTGTTAGGCAACATTATCTTTAATAAAAAAATCAAATTTGGAAAGACATTTTACTACCAAGCATATTCTGTTTAGTACTAAGTATCCTGTTGGTGATACATGGAAAAAAGCTGTTGAAGAACTTCAGAAAAAACAGGAAAAAACAAATACTGTATTTAACCACTGGATAAAATCTTTTAATGATATTAACACCGCAAGTTTGGTGATTAGCCAAGAGATGGTTAAGAGGAAAACCATTTACAGACTGTGAATACATAAAAAATTGTTTTATAAGTGCGTCGAAAGTGCTATTTCGAGATTTTTAAAATAAAAGTGGCATACTAAAAAAAATTAAAGAGATACTAAAACAGTCGGCTAAAACAGTAAGTTTGTCCTCGAATATAACTAAGCAGTAACTCGAAAATCTTCAATTAGCTTCGACTTTATCAATAGCAGTTGATTATAGTCCTGTGATGTAAGCGATATAGCGTAAGTTTCACTTATTTTACGCTATATTGCTCCAATGGATCTTAAAGAACGTCTCCTAGTAATATTACCACTTAAAAGCAAACCCACGGGGAGAATATTACAAATGATGTAATTAAGTGCTTTGAAAAGCATCACATTCCAATTGATAAAATTATTTCCGTGTCAACAGATGGAGCGAAAAGTAAGACTGCCACAAAAAACGGCTTTGTTACTATTTTAAAAAAGAAAATTAACCATGAAATACTTACTTACCACTGTATAATACATCAAGAAATGTGCCTGTATTATGGGATTTGTGATAAAAATCATTAATTTCATTATGGTCAGAGCCCTTAACCATCGCCAATTCAAAAAATCTTTACTGGAAATGGAAAGTGAATACGGTAATCTTTTGTTACATAATAAAGTACGTTGGTTGTCGCTTCCATAATAACGGAAATAAAAGTTTTTCTACTCGAGAAGGATGTTAACTATCCAGAATTAACAAACGATCAGTAGATACAGAAGTTTTACTTTATGGTAGATCTTAACCAGCTTAATCACAACTTGTAAGGCAAAAGAAATATAGTTTTTTCAATGTTAGAAGTTATTTTGTTTGAAAAAAAGTTATCTCTTTTAGTGTAGGATTTTGAAGAAAAAGCTTTGATTCACACTCCAAGCCTTTTAAAACATCACCAAAAAAGCAACTGTGATATTGACATTTAAAAGAACCCTTTTGAATAAGAGAGAAGCTTTTCTTAATGGGTTTCAAGAATTCAGAAACATCAAACCCACTTTAGCTTTTTTTAAAATGCCTCTTAATGCTGATGAAACTAAATTAAATTTTACTCCATTCAATATTGATGTTGGCAAATTTCAAATGGAATTATTACATTTGAAAAACAAAGAATTATGGAGCTCGAAATTTGATAGCCTTTCTGCTGATTTGAAAGAATTAGAAAACAAATGTGAACTTGCTTCCCAGCATAAATGGTCTGCTCTAAAGGACCTAAAGAATGAGAATTTTTTAATTTTTAACACCTGGAATAGTATTCCTGACTCATATAGTGAATTTGAAAAATTGGCTTTTGCGGTTATTTCCATTTCTGGTTCTACATAAATATGTGAACAAACCTTTTCCAGTATAAACTTCATCAAAAGTAAATTCAGGAGTCGCCTTACAAATGAGAACTTAGAGTCATGAAATGACGTACAAACCGGACCTACACAAACTCTCTAAAGATATGCAAAGCCATTGTTCATATTAGTGTTCTTTATCAAATGTATAATAAAAATTTATGAATGTTATTTGAATTAAATATGTTGTGTGAATATGATTCAAATTATGATAACAATTTTATCATAACTAATAATTTTTATTAATCAACAATTAATCATTAATTAATTACATACTACTATACAGTAAAATCTTTTTTACACGGTCTTTTTTTACACGATTTTGCAGAAAATCATGTAAATAATTAAAAAAACTTTTTTGGAATTCGTGTTAAATCAAAAAAAAATTTCTTCTTGACGACCCGTGTTATTTCAAAATCGTGTTGTAATTTAATGTTGTCTGTAATTATTAGATATAAAAAATTATGTGGGTGGGAAAGTGTAGACCTTCTTGAACGTACCTAGTTCGTAGCTAAGGATCTGCAGAAAAAAGTAATTGTTGTGCTTCTGATATTTGGCTCTTTTAACAAATGAGTTTACCTACCGCTGATTTAGTCCCATTAAGAACAATTATAAAAAACAACAAAAAATATATAAACATTTCAAATAATATCGAAATATGAAATCACAAGAGGCTATAGAATGATTTTCGAAAATAAAATAATACATTATTTTAAGAAATAAAAAATAAATTTTTGAAAAAGGCAGTGGCGGAAATTCGTGAATATCAAAAAAAGCATTGATATATTTACTGATTCATAAGTCAAGCTCTTTAATAAATAAAATGTCAATTGAAAAGAAATCAGTGGTGAAAATTTAAAAAAGTTCTTATACAATTTAAAGTCGCAAAAGTTAATTAAAAAACTAATTATGAATAAAAGTAAATTGATTTGATTTTCCCACCCTGAAAAAACTTGGTGGATAAAAATAAATCA
The DNA here is from genome assembly GCA_959609185.1 of Schmidtea polychroa. Taxonomy (NCBI): domain Eukaryota; kingdom Metazoa; phylum Platyhelminthes; order Tricladida; family Dugesiidae; genus Schmidtea; species Schmidtea polychroa. The sequence continues at coordinate 13,177 of CAUHTR010003084.1, forward strand.
CCACCGCACATAAAGCAAGTGCAAAAGCAATCTAGCATGAATTTTTAATCATTTTTTAGATTTTTAGTTTGAAATTTTATTTATCTATTGTTTAATTAGGATTTTCCTGATCTTGGTATTGCTCATTTGTTTGCAAAAGACAACATAAAACAGAAATAGAAAGTAATAATCGAGAATTGCTCACATAGTGTGACCATACACGAACAGGGTATCTGCGTTGGAAAACCATTGGAATGCCAAGTATGAGTATTTAATGTAGTCAAAATAAAATCAGTGAACCGAATATCAAAATTTGAATCATTTTAGTAAAATGAACTGCTGAAAGCCGCTCATTAATAAAACAATGAGGATTAAGAGACGACATGAAGGTGACGTCATTAATAAATATTTATCCGAATTAAAAATTTGACAGATTTTGGCGATATCGAGTGACTTTAACCTTAAAGACGGACTAGCCATATAATATTAAGTGCCATTTTTACTCTGTTGGTTGTAAAAGTTATAACTATATTCAGATGAAAACTTATATTATAATTGTAATCATACTTAATCTAAAATTTCAAAATTTTGATGAATAATAAGTACTTGGGGACAAAAATGTCAAAAAAATGGTATTTTCTCAACAATTTTGTTTTAAAATTTTAATTAATATAATTTAATATTATAATGTAAATTGAAAAACTTTGAAGAAGGATGCCTTTTAAATTTAAGTTTTTGATTTCCTTCTTTTGGAAAATGATTAATAGGCGCAGTTGGCAATTGGAAAATAATAAAGTTTCAATCAACAATGATTTCAAATCCCTGGAAAGTGTTGCATTGCAACTTGAAGGAACTGAAACTCAATATGCAGCTGCAAAAATCGATCACAATAAAAACGTTATTGGTTGATAACATTCACAATCTGGATATAGCTGCTGGTTATCTGTGGTTGATGCTTACTCAAATTATGAATCAAACTCATCAAGGTATATTGGTGGCTGCTGAATTGGAAATTAAAACATTGGGAAAGTTTTTATGTTGAGAGGTTCGTCAAAGCCCAAGATATGTCTTTTATTGACAAGAAGAACTCCGGGGAGTCACTTTTGCATAGATTCCATATGGGTCAATGTGAAAGCAATTTCCAACGTATTCATCCTTAGTCTGATGTTCACTTACTAAATAAAAATAATTCGAACGGTATTTGGTTATGGAGAGCGACTAAATTACTATAAAACTATATTCAATCTTTTCCCTATTTATAAGTTAATGTAAATGTGTCATAGGTTTTGTAGTAAATATAGTATTTAGTTTTACTTAGACGCCTATGATTTCAGAAAATGTAAATTTGGTACTAATAAAAGTAATAATTTTGAAATTACTTGATGCAGTAATTTTTCACCACATGAGCTACAAAGACATAAATGTCGACAAGGGAGTACTAAAGTATCCCTGACGGAAGCCATGCATATGACACAATCCTGAATAACATTTTTTCTTTTATCATCTAATTTTGCTTTTGAAATGGAATATTTTGGATCCAGTGTAAGATATTCACTTTTTATGTCATTATTTGATGACCTAGTTGACGGATTGTTGAGTGTATCTTGTTCGCTTAAATCTATCGGATCCAATATTCACATAAAATATTTGTACATTAATAACTAAGAATCACCCGTGAATGGATCAGCGCCATACATATCTTGAATAACAAAAATAGTGTTATTATAAACCAATTTCTGGGCTTTAACTTGAAATCCAGAAAATACAGGAGAATCAGACCGTAGATCACATTGAAGAAGAGTAACAAATTGTTGCTGGTCTTTATATAATATCATATGTACAACATTACATATGCAACTTAAATTTAATCTACCTTTGCAGGAATCATCTGCTGTGGAAAGTAATACAACAAATGGTATAATTATTCCAGATTCACTAGAATCTTCAAGACAATCATGAATTTGAAGATTAATAAATTCATGTTCAAATTGTTGACTAGGTCCAGGGGGATGAATTGAAGTGTTTTTATAACCAACTTTAGATTTTATAGAATACCTACAAAAAATATTTTGTATTGAATTTACAAATTAAATTAAAAATAGTTTTGAAAATAAGATTGACTCTAATCTACATTAATTCTTATTCAGAGGCTAATTTAAAAGAAAAATGTCTTGGTATTTCTCGTTGTTTTATGATCGAATCAAATTGAACGAGGTGGAATGAATTCTGATGTAAGGAAAATTTTGATACAATTGTGATAAATTCTTTTCGGATATAAAACATTTAATTTTATCATTTATTTTTATAAATATAAATAAGATCTTGTCTTTGTTGGAATAAACAAGAATAAAAAATGGTGTGAATATAATTTGAATGAAAATAGATAATTACACTATTTTTATGAGAAACATAATACTTGATAAAAGCAATGTCAAAAATTTATATTACATAGGAAAATAAACTATTGATTTATAGATGTAATAAAAATAAATGAAATGTTAAAGAAACATAAGTTTCAGTAAAGTTTCTTGAGAATTTTTAGATTGTACTGTTTGACTAACCCTAAACTTATGTCCATTTTTCATTAATTCCAGTCCTTGGTTTAGATCAGTGTTTTCCAACCTTTGTATGTCATTCCCCACCCGAGTGTTCACAAATTCCTCAAGTGATTTATTTAAGGGATTCTTCTTTTGACAATTTTTTAATCCCTGAAATTTCCTAAGATTTATCTTTAATAAGACGACGCAAAATTTATTTTTCTTTGTGTGTGAATAAGAAGCGAAGTTTTTAAATAACTTACATATCAAGTATTAAAAATATTTTAAGTTTTACTTTTTTAAAATGTTCATTATCAACAAAATAAACCAAAATAATAGGTCTAGAAGAAAGCACCAGTAAATTTTTGATAATCAAACTAAGTAATTTTTATTAGATATAAAATGATAACTCAAATCAAATTAAAAGAATTTTAAATATAGATTTCATATTATAATAATTTTTATTTTAATATATTTAGTATATGTAGTTTTTCGAAAATATCTGCTAAACAACTTTAAAAATCTATTATGTCTGATTTCTTAAATTACATCCATAATATTCAAAAAACAAAACAAAAAATCTCCTTTATTTAAACAATCTCAGTTTTTACCTTTGCGGATATTTTCGCACGCATGAGTTAGTAATTGAATAAGGAATATTCATACACAAGCATTCAATAAATATTTTACATTTTAATTTTCAATCATTCTTAAATATATTTAATTTACCGTCAAACCAATTAATAACTTCGATATTCATATTTAATTTATTATTTTAATTTATAATTTTTATAATAATTTATAATACTTCTATTATATTATTTAAATCTATTTAAAACTGGAAATTAAATATTAATTCTATTTAATTACTTTCACAAGTGCTTTACCATCAACCATCAAAAGATACATCATTTCGATCACTTATAAAATCACTTATAACATCGAATAGTTTCATAAATCTCTTTAAGCAATTTCCTTTTGAAAGCCATCTTACTTCAGTATGAAGTAAAAGTCTAATATAATCTGAATTTTGTTCTTCACAATATAACTTAAAAAGACTTTCGCATTTTGCATTAGCTTTTATGCTATTGATACACCTTATAACTGAAGTTAATATTTCATTAAGTCGAGGTGAAATGTTTTTCGCTACCAAGTTTTCTCTGTAAATAACACAATGTACGAGTAGCATTCCTGGATTCTCAGTTTTCATCATTTTTAAGCGGTCATTGTTCTTTCTCATCATATTTGGAGCAGCATCTGCAGCTCAGGAAATAATGTTCTCAGTTGGAATTTTATTTACATTTATATAATCTTTTAACTTTTATATATACATTCTGTATAATCATACCTCACATGTGCTATCAGTATGGACTCATTGTCTCTGAATGTCGATTGATCCATTTGCAATGAGAAATTTCGTGTTCAGAGTTTTTCAACATTTTCACTCATTTCATCAATTCTTCTGCTTACAGTATTGTTACTAAGCGTCACGGATTTTACGTCGTTATCATCTTTTCGCAGAACCGTTTTAATAAATGCTGATATTGAAGGCTTGATTAAATTTTCGCCAATAGTATGATTTTTCCCGGATTTTGCGATGAGTAAAGCAATCTGATAACTGGTCTCGAGTAAACGATTAATATTTGCAGTATTAACTGCAAATAATGTCTTCAACGTATTTCTTTTTTCAAATTTTTCTTTTAAAATTTGAAAGTAATTCAAATCTCAACCTACTTGGGCATTGTGGTTTGCCATCAAATTCGCCAAATACGGTTTCATGAATTCGTTGATCAAGTTTTGTTGACATAAAAGACAGAGGAAGCCTTTTGTCTTTAACAGCAGGTATGAAACCAAATTTTAAATATTCTTCAGAATACTGACGATTTTTCTTCTTACTTCCATTACTAATTTTTTATGGTCTGAAAAACACACCTTTTCCGTTATCAAATAATTTATAGATTGCTAGTAATTTGCTAGTAATTTCCACCCTGGAAACTTAGATTACACCTTGTGGAGCATGGACCCCACGTTGGGAAACACTGGTTTAGATACTTGGAATATTTTTAAAACATTTTAATATTATGTGTTTTCCGAATATATGAAACTAATATTACAATAGTAATTCGGAGATTTTAATGATCGGTAATTGAGTCTTCAGTGTTTTTGCCTTTAAAAGGTTCTAGGATTATCATTGATCCAAAGCAATTTCTAAGACATAATGGTCATTCAAAACAATATTTTAATTTTAAAAGAAACTTGGAATTAATTTCGTGAATTTATCCCAACCGTCAGAGGCGGAACAACCCAAACTCACACCCTATGTAAGGAACAAAATTTACACCATTTCAAAGAATATTCTATAGATTAAAAAATAAACCAATTTTTTACAGTGAAATAATGAAATGCATAATTTTTTAACAATATTTTTATTGAAAAGAACAACAAAGATAGCTACTTACTCCCAGAGTTATTACAAATTAATTTTTCTTATTAAAATTATAAAGCCGCCTAAGGAGCAACTTATACCAACAACAATAAGTAGCCCAACCTAAAACCAAGGTCGGGAAAGGCAAAGAAGCATTTAGTTTCCAACGGGCCACAAGCATAAGACCATAATGGTCTAAGAAATTAATATACATCTTTAATTAATAAACATCTTCTCAGAGAAGTTCTCACAAAGAAATTGAAAACTGAAATAACTAAAATAATTTATAAATTTTATTTTCGATCTGCAGTGAGAATTAAAATTATACGCATTTTATATTCTTTAATATTCTATATTAAAAATCATAATAAATATATACAAAATAAGTCGCCATTATAGAATTAAAAATATTTTTTGTTAATTAACGAAATTACATGACACGATTGTATTTATAAATTTATATTAACATTTTTTTGTTTTCTATGAATGTTTTGAATTATTATTCGGACTTTCGTAGTAATTATAAAATTTTATAATTTTGAGGAAATTTATAAAAATAGAAATTATGCCTTTTTAACTTAGTAGAGCTTGACGGATTATCTGAACAGAATACGGTACTTAACCGAGAACTTCAAAGTGAATTAATCATTCAAATCAAAGAACGAAGAACAAATTCAGTTCTTACAAAATCATTTAGGATGTGAAAGATTAAAAAATACTACAAATTATGGATTGTTAAATAAACTAAATAAAACCGCAATTAATAAAACTATTGTTTCAATTATTGAGCGCTTGAGAACAAGTCATACTGCTGATATAAATATCGAAACAGAAACTGAATTATCTGAAGATGGTGCAATAAATTTTGATCCTTACCAGAACAGTTAACAATGAGTTACAAATCATCATTCAAAAGAAACAAAGATGTTAATATTGAAGCTTTGGCCACTTCATCCAATGATATTTGTTTACAATGAAAACGAATGTAGAATCAGAAGGAACTTTTTCTGCATCAGGGCAAATTTGTAAAAAGATTAGATCGAATCTTAATGATCGAACAATCGACACAATTTGTATTTTACGGGAATAAAATAATAAGCAGAAATATTTAGTTGATATTGATAATATATAAAATTATATTTTACCTTTCTATATTGAAAATAAATGTTTATTTTTACTCTATATTAACTTCGCTGATGTTTGTATGCTTGTATGTGCTACGCAAATTTTCTATGGCCAAATTAACCTACCTTCTGTGGCTGGATTGAGCTTAAATTTGCCGAGTAGATTCGTTGTCGATAACACTGCATGCTATCAAAATTTCAGGTCATGGAAAGTAGTTTAATTAAAAAGTATTGATATGTCAAATCTAGTTGTACCACAATGAAGATAGTTTACAATAATGAAATATATAATTTCAATTTCCTAGCATTTACTGGTTTATTTTTTAAGTCATAGTCACACAAGTTTAACATTTTAGTACCAATACGCAAATCACTTACAATGTACCTAAAATATTCTATTTTGTTGGATTTCAGTATTTGATTAAGGAACAATTTTTTTATACCGAAGCATTAATGAATTAAAAATTAATTAATTGAATTACAGCCCAAAAATCAACATAATTTACGGGAATATGCTGAAACTGAGGCCATGTCTCTGCATAAATCCAGTCACTAAATTCACGGTGGCTTGCATAACGATGTTATTTTCTTGTGCCAAAGAAGATGCTGTCTCACTAATATCTCGTGACTTTAATCTTTATTATTCTTAACTCGATTATCTCATCTACCAATACTTCCTCAAGGGCCCCTAACAATGTCTTTCTTCCACCACCAGAAACTCTTAGCATCAATGATGATTGAGCTTTTATTTGTTCTCTCTTCAAGTACTATTTGTGGAACATATAGTGATTATGTTGGCATCTATCACGCTCACTAAAGTGTTTTCTGCATTATAACACGAGTTACCTCGTTCCATATAGTCAATCACTTCTTTTTAGAATGCAATTGTAAACGTCTGCTTCTTCATAAGTATTTTTTGTAATATATATTATTGTAAAGATTGCTTTATAGATCCCTTGAATAATTTTAAAATTTTTTGTCTTGTGCAAAAAAATGACTCTATTCAAGACCTCTCATAAAATATAAAAAACCCTTAATTTATTAAAATTTATTGGGTTAATTCTTTTACATTACCGCAGTTAAAATCTTATTTGTTCTTCGTACTCATCACCTTCTACCAAAACCTTCTAGTGATCGTTATAAATCTGCTCTACTGCACTACCGAGATCATTATCTCTCCTTGCCCTCTATTTACCATATATATCAATAGCCGATAGTTATACTCCCAAAAGTTGTCTCAAGTACTAAGGACACTATATAGCAATACATATTCCTCTTATAAAGTATAATTAATTTGTGAATATATTTATTTGAAGATGGTCATATTTATTTGGATAGTCATTAATAAATAGTATAACCACAAAAATACTTTTTTAGTCATACTATTTTGTAGTTATACTATTTCCTAATATCCTTTAGTTAATTAATTAAAGATTTATCGATCCTGCGATCTTATTTTGTCATTTGAGTATCCACTAAATATTATTGGATATACTTTTATCGACACCCCGTGAAAAGAGCGCCGACATAAGAGCGCAGTCCATTAAAAAACACATGTTGTACGCTAAACGAATATGAATTGGTTAACACTTGTTTTTAACAATCGGCGGTACGATAAAACGACATTGCACCTATTTGTGTTTATTTATATATTATGGCTAATATTTTATGAATGCAGTTATTAATTTGATATTTCATATTAAATATTATTAATTTCGATATAAAATATTTCTAACCCAACTAACATGGAGAAGATCGAATCACAGAAAGGGAAGCCTATTATATTGGTCGAAGGCTATAGATGTCGATAGGACAGCGCAAACGTTCAGTTGATTAGACCAGTATTTTAGTTAAAGAAACTGAACAATTAGTTTTTTAATGAAACAATAAAGAGTTAACATAAAACGATGCCGTCTGATCTGAGTTAATTTTCTAGTTCTTATTTATTAAATATTGTTTTTTGATCTTTAGTTTGCACTCTTATGTCGGAGCTCTTTTGTCGTGCACTCTTTTGACGGGTCCCCACTTTTATCCTCCTCTAGTATGTTCGGGGCATCAACAGTACCTACCTAAGCTGAGTTTGCAACAGATGATCGGGTGCTCTGATCGAGGCAGTGAGCACCCGAGAAAAAACCACAATAAACTCAGGTAAAATAGACTCCTACCGAAGTTACACAACAAGGGTATAAATACCCGAACAATTTGAAAACTAAGACACCTACTCCAGCAAAATCTCACAAAAAAAATCAAAGAAAAAAACCAAAAGAAATCTCGAAGGAAAAAATCGAAACTCTAAACGAAAAGAACAAATAAATACGGAAAACCTCTCAAGAGAATCACAGACTGACAAACCAGGAACGGAACAACCACTACTAGGAATTCACCGACTACAAATTTGTAAAACATTTCGAAGAAACCGATTCTCAACAGTAAGCTTCCACTAGTATTTCTAATTAATGATAATTTTTTTTGAATTAGCTTAAAATTCTACTAATCACAAGCCAATAAATCTTATTCATTTTATTTGTTTGAATTTATGAATTTTAATTTTAATTTTCAACAGATCAAGGCTCTTTTGGATATTAGAGTATAGTAAACAGGAAGTAATCGTTTTGATTTTTTTGTCATGAAAATTTAGGTTCTAGCGTAGAAAGAAGTTGTTGTAATTGATGAAGGAACTTCATTCCGGAGAACGAGAAAACATATGTACAATGAGTCTAATTTATGGAGGACATGATAACATGACATTTTGAAGCAATGACTGAGACAAGTTTTGTTTAGTTTTATTTTGTTATTGATTCTTTTTCATTTAAAGTTTAATGAATTAAATTAAAAATATAATAATAAAATATCTTCTTTATAAAGTGCGATTAGAATATTAATCTTAATTTTTAAAAGCTCATATGCAATGAATCACAAGGCATCAAAGCCGAAATGATACCCGAACGTAGTATACATACTCCTGGTAAGTTTGCGAAAAATGTTCGAGTGAGGCCAGTCGGCAATACTCGAACTTGTTTCTCGACCTGGATCTCATACATCTAGAGAGGAAAATATAATGGATGTAGAGATCGGATACATGAACATATAGGCAAAAACAATTATTAAACTAGGCGATTGGGGAGGGTGGGCGATAATCTCCGTGAAGCAAATACGAACTAATACGATCTAATAACAAGAGGTAGAAATTGAAGCATCAGGATGAATTATCGTAGAAAAGTAGTAAGAATTATCAGAATATCTAAATTACTTAAATAAATATTATTGATGCACTAATAATTCACATAATCATAATAAATTTTTCAGATTAAAATTATATCAGTTTTCGTATTCTGTTTTGTTTGGTTTTGATTAGAAAGGAAGAGAAGCCGAACGAAGAACCGAGAACGAAGTAATACTCAAATTTCAGGCAAACTGGCATCTCAAGTCAGAAAAGTGAAAAATGATTAAAATTTGAAATTAATAAATTTTCATTTGTAAGAATCATTGTCTATTTGCGAAATATTGTAGCTACTCAAAATAGAAATAATAATTATGATAATAATGAAATGACAATAGTAATAAGAATAATATTAATAATAGTAATACTATAGTAATATTGGAATCATAATATAGCTCATTAATGAGGATTTAATATAAAAAATTATACTATAGATGAGTAAATAAAACAAATAACTAAAAAATTTATTGGCTTAAGAGAAAAATGGAAAAAACTAATACGTTATTTCTTTGATTTTATTATTTTTTGGCCAAATCATTTTAACCATTAAATAACTATTATAAGTGTTTCCTACCACGGTGTTTTCATGCTAATTAACCCAACGATTTTATACAGAATATTGACCAAACAGATGGATTCGAAAAATCCCGACAGGATGTAGCGCGCTACACCCCAGAATCGACTCGTCATGTAGAAAGGGCTGAGTCTCTGGTCCTCAAGTGTAGGAAATCGGAAGCGACATGGTTCCGGCCGAAACATGTTCGCAAGCTTCAGCAGCAGTCGATGGGAAAATATTGGATGAGCCAAGAACAAGCACAGAAAATTGTCTAACTGAAAATGGAAGTATACACCGAAACAGGAGTGGGTTGAGTACCTTCGTACTCGTAAACTGAACTATTTCCGGCCATTGCGGCGTTGATATCAAAATTTCGTCAGCCATCAAGAAACCCTACAAACCGAAGCCGGGCAAATATGAAAAGAAAAAACGCCGGGAATTAAAACTCGATCTGAATAAATAATAAGATATTTGTGCTAAAATTTGATTTATATTTTTGAAATTTTGTTCATTGCTAACTGCTTGATGTATTTTATATATAAAATATTTATTTCTTTGTTTAAATTTTCATTTGTTTTCATTTAAATAATTAATTAAATTTGGAAGATACGTTTCACTAAGAAGCGATCATATTAAAGTCAATAATTAAACAAGCTGAAGTCAAATAGAATAATGTACATATTTTTCTGTTAAGGCCAACGAGAATCTATAATCTTAGGAAAAGTCGCACTAGAATATAGATCTGATTAAATTAAATTCAATATATTTCACTAAATAAATAAGGGTGTAATGTAAGCAACTGCAATATATAATATTCGTGGAATCGTAGATTATTCAACAGGGAAGGTTATTTTTAATCTCGAATTTTCAATTAATTAAAGTTCGTTTTTGTAGAAGTTCCACATAAAAATCGAAGGTAAATAACATTGACGGAAGAATCAAATAACTCAAAAAGTGGTGAAGGGACAGGAGAGCCCAAAGGCTGGTCAGGGTATTAGCAGTCCTTGGGATGGCGCTGACCTTTTGCTGACAGCCACCGGCTAAAACGCAGTACCAACGTTGTTTACGACGGGCGTTTAGTGGTCAAATAAATTAATTATGCGCTGTTGCTAGTGAGACGTGAATAGAAGAGATGGACAAATAAGTTTAAAAAGTGAAAAAGTTTCCCCTCGTAACCCACCATAATCAATAGTAAATGGTCAATAATCAATAGTAAAATTTCGCCTCTCGCTCGGGTTAGAGTAATTTTCGTTTTTTCTTCCTTTCCGCTCGGGTTGGTTGCCAGCGTTTGGGTTTCATCGGTGGCACCGTAGATAAAACGGGGTTTTGGATCACCTGACTAATTCCCGTAATTCGGATTCCTGAAGTGGAAAGAGATAGCAAGGAATCCACACAGCTGGTGCAAGATTTCCAAGAAGGCTGACTGGTGGTCGTAGTTTGATGATGTATTGGGAACACGTTGTCCTCTTCCGTGAGGACTGCTTGCACATAGACTTTGTGCAAAGCCTCAGATTGCTCTTTAATGAGTAGTCGCTGGGTCCGACTCTCTTCGATAAGACTGTCGCGGCAGTGCTCGATCCGAGATAATTTCATCCGAATTTCTTTCATTTGCGTGGGTGCGAACCACGTTCCTTTGAGATGGTCTGTTTTTTCTTCAATAGACCGATCTGAGTCTGCAATGTCTTAATGATGGAGTTTTTGTCGGCACACGAAAAGCATGGCCGAAGAGGTGTTTTAGTTGAGAGATTCTTGGACATTCCTATAATAGACAAGAAAATGACGGCAATCTATGAAAAATGAATGAATGTAAGACTATGCTTTTGGACATTTTCTCACTCCCCATATTCTCCCCAAAGAAAAGAAAATAAGAGAACAAAATCATGTTTCTTACACGTTCAAGCACAAGAGGACTAGCATTTTTGACAACATTAATCTTCAGACACTTTAAATAAACAAAAATGATATTTAACTAAGTTAACATTTAATTGAGAAATTTACCTAAATTTTAATAATTATATAATTTATCAGTAAGTTACATAAACTCAAGGAACCATTTCATACTTCGGGACATCGACGTTAAGCGGAGACATTTATATAAAACTTTTTATAACTGCATAATTCAGTCATAAGTTGAGTAAACTACCAGACTATTTAGAAATTCCATATATTGACATTAAGTTGAGCGAGTTACTTAGAAGATTTTATAATTTACCCAATCTACATCCAATTGACCAAGGCAAACGAAAACTTAATAATTTGACGAGTCTTAATTAATTGCAGAATTATTTATGGTTGGAAGAATAAACCCATTTATCTTGGTAATTTTATTACAAATTTCATCAAGAATTGTCAAACGTGATGAATAAAATATTTAATTGATCAGATTTCTCCAAAAATTCATAATGTGATTCTTGAATTGTTTAAATTCTCCAGAAAACTTTGAGATATCACCCTGGGATTTTCGATTATTTAAATTACCTAAGGATTTCGAGATTATACAATGCAAAATGTAATGTACATATTTTATTTATTTTTAAACAAGTTTTTGCGACGCCTTGTTATTTTATTGAGTGTAGGTGGCAATGGAAAAAAATTAAAAAATATTATATAGCGATAATTTACCATAGTAAATTATCGCTATACAAATATTGACAAAGATAAAAAAATTCAATAAAGTCAAAATCTTATTCCAACGTTTCTATCAAATTCATTCAATTCATTCTATAATATTATCATTATCTAAATGATTTTATGAAAAATTTTGTGAGAATTTCAACCAGGCGTAAAGCTCATGTAAATTATTTAATACCGGACGAACTTGTTTGATGTGATAAAATGGACAAATGCATCAAATGCATAAGTTAAATATATCGGACAATGCGACTGCCAAATTACTTATTTTGAGTCGCTAGTTCTTATCGTGGTAAGTGAGTAAAGTAAGTCTAAATGGTTGACAACTCTAATCGAAGAAAATTAATTTTGTTAATTTTAGTCCGATACTCCTAGTTATGTTTGCCCCAGATTTCATTTACCACTGATAATATAAATCATAATTGGAGTAACTAAATGTTTCGTCGGAATTATCCAGTTTGCAGTCAATTCAGATAAATCGCGTGCTCAACGATCTACCACGCACTTGTGGTATCTACGCAATCAAATCCTCGATCATACTAGGTGAATGCACGTAAATCTAGAATGGTTAGTGAGAGGGTAGAATTCACGTTTAAGTTAAAACGGAACATTGCTAATAAACATTTAAATTGTGTTTATCATATTACATAAATTTTTATATAAATATTTAAATTAATAAATTAAAGTACGTTTAAAATATAAAAATAAATTAAAATATATTAAATATTAAAATAAATTAAACCAGCATTGAAATCAGAATCAAAATTAAAATAATAAAAAAAGCCTCGAACAGATTGTTTGAATATTACAAAAAAGCGCAGTTTTTGAATAAAATAAATTTAGTAATTTTATCTGGTTATTTTATTAATTATGGATATTGAACATGAATTCGACGTTGTTGCGGCTAACAGTTAGTGAAGTATAATTTCTTGAGAATGAAAATCGGTGCAACTGTTAGTTGTTAGGTAGCTGATTAGTTTATAGTCACTCATTTACATTTACATGTCTCAATTGATGGGTTTTCTCATCTTATCAGTTCACTCTACTACTAATGCTACCTATTTAGTGTGCGAAACAGTTGTATGTTCGTTTTAATTTGATGAGATTTTTTGAAAATGCCGTCTGGTTCGGCTTTGTTATCTTACTCACCGATGCTCGCGTTCATTATCAGAAAAATTCAGATGATAACAATCCAAAATGTGTTGGATTAAGTTTTCTCGTACGGCTGTCCACTCAGCTGTTATCTATGCTCAAAGAGTATGCCTGGTTGTGACTGAATTATCACGAAAATTTTTTATAAGTGAGAATGTTCCTATCTTTTGATAGTCTACTACTAGAACGGAAAATCTTCAATTGGCAAAAATATCTAATCTCTGTCTAATGTGTAATGTAATGCATTAAGCCCAAGATCGGATCAAATTCGATGGTATTGGAATTAGTTCAGTTGGATTTTATCAGCTATGCACCACGCTAGAAGATAATGTTGGATGATCTACGTATTGTACGTTACTTGCCCTGATATTTGGCTACTGTTTCGATTCGCTCATTTCTTACGCCAACTTTACTGGAGGAGCTATCTTTCTCACTCAATATTTATGCGATCAGATTTCAAAATTAATTTCTAGGTGCCAATATTCAAACTATCTGATGAAATGCAAGACTCCCGGATTTTGCTATGATCTACGAAAAGTGGAATTTGATTCTTGATGATGAAGAGTAACGGAGTACGAACTTTCCTAGTCATTGAGAGTACTTCTAGCTTCTTGGTAAGGTAATTTAGTTTCATTTTCGTCGTTTCAATCTTCCTAGCTATTAATTTCAGACAAAGTTGCAATATTATTTTCCTGCGGCGACAGACCAGTGGAGAAACCCCTCAAGATTGCCCGATAAATTCCGCTACGACTCTAAAATACCACCCGACCTACTGGCCAGAGGAACAACTGGTGTCCCTCAAGCTGTGGCCTTCTGGATGCCAGTGCCGTCATTTAACATTTTTGTTCTGTTTGATTTAATAAATGGTTATTATTAATAAAATTTTTTAATAAGTATTCATTCAAAATAATTCATTTCCAAAACAAAACATAACTTATTTCATTATCAAACTTTATTAGCCACACTTTACTTTATCTAATAATGCAAGAAAGAGGAAAACGAACCTTTAAAATTATATTTTTAATTTAAGTATTATAATAATATGAAAAGATATTGGCGTAAACTGTAATCAAAATTTACCAAAATGTCCTTTGATTCGTTGCCTTAGTTAGTATTTGTGATTCCTGAATATAGATTGAGTTTCCCGAGTGATTCTGTTGTCCTAAATTTAATTGAGTTCTATCTGGCCTAAAGTCCTCAAAGATTATAAATTGTTTCTCCCCAATGATCCCAAAGTAAAATGAAATAAAGTAATTGAATGTTTCTAAATTTTTGTAAAAATGAACATTCATGTACTGTGTCTTACCGAAATTTTTGTAAAAATGAAAATTGAATTTGTAAAATGTGCGGGAAATCAAATCGAGGCGCCGCAAAATTAATTAATTTAATTGAATTTTATGTATTTGTTAATTTTATCTTGTTTTTCGTGTTTTTTCTTCCTATTATATTAATTTTCTTAAATCTTTTTTATTAACCGGATATATTTGGTGTTGTTTTTCCACATTTTTTCGGTGTTTAAATGTTTTGATTTTTTATTTTACATTTTAACTATTTTATTTTTCCTATATTTTATTTCGTAACCTAATTAAACTGAGTACATGAATATCTACCCTAAGTAACCAACAGTTGTAAATCTGACTCCAATAGATTTTACTGGTAAAAAAGCGTGCAATTGATTTTATGTAAATAAATAAATAACAAATATGGTTTTAAATATTCATTAAATCTAAAAGGATTTATGTTACAAAAACTATTCAAAATAAATAAAATCCAACACTGGCTGTACGCTGAAGTTTGGATAACGGTTATTCAAACCGCCTTAAAGATTACTTTTAAGTATCAAGGCTGGCCCTAAATGCGACAACAGCCCGATATATGTGTCAAAGACAAGACGAGGGTAATTCCCAAATATTTAAGCGCGATAGTCTTAATCCCAGAAACGGATAAGACTTATATTATTATCAAAGCGAAACAAAAACGTATGCTGACGCTAAATCCCTTTTAAAAAGTTATTTACAATTTTATTAAAATTTACCAAGTTTATTGACAGGTCTTTTTCCTAATTTCTCCTGTGCGATTAATTCCAATACTACGATTCCAATAGCTACGAAAACCCGAATAGGTTGTTAATAGCTAAAAAGAGATTTCCAAAATGAAATTCCAACACGATGAAATAGATTGGATCACTATTGATCGATAAATATGTTACGATTTTGATTTGATTATAGCACCACAAATATCTAATTCTAATTATGGTGAGCCTTCTAGGTAATTGAATATGATGTCTCAAAAACTTGTGCTCGTTGCTAGCTAAATTCCAATCTGATTTCTTTCAAATTTTCGACTAACTTTTTCTCTGTCTATTTTTTGTGGTCTACTCACTAAGATTTTGTAGTAGTATTTATATTATTTTAAAATACTTAATTCTATTTTTAGTAATTGTTTAATTACTAAATATATGTAATTATATTTATTAAAATATTATTATTATTTATAATCTAAATATAGTAATTTTTAATTAGTATTGTTATTTTAATCCTAATTATTGCAATTATTTTCTATTTTAAGTAATTTATAAATACTAATTATAGATTATTTATTTAATTCTCTAAAAGCTTCCTAATGTATTTATCCCAGCTCCTAACTGAACCCTAACATGTCTTCCACCTAACAAGATTTTCGTCCCGAAAATGAAAGTGGTGAAGACAAGATAATTGCAGCCAAAACAATATAAAAATAAAATAAAATACAATGCAAGCATAAATAAATAAACCAAAGTTTCAAATTATTTAATAATGAATGCACAAAATCAAAATGTTAAATATCCAATCTATAATCACATAAAAATAAAAATATCATCATGAATATTTATGAAACATTATTTGATGACCTAAGTCAGAAATATATTCAACTGATTAATATACTTAATCCGACTAATGAACCGATACCTTCACCTTTTCCAAATAACATCAAACCCAAAAACCCGATGAACCACTGCCACCTTTACAACTTAAGCAAAATGTTTTTTATTGATATTCATAAAATACTCAAAAATAATCCCAAACGTATTAATTTTTGTATTATTAAAGATTTTTTTTTCATTTTAAAATGCAAACAAGAAAAACTTAGAAAAACCCTATTTGTACCTCTTACAACTTATTTTAAATACCATCATAATGAATATGACAAAATAAATAACTATACTACATCGCGAAACTCTAAAACCCCTTCTAAAAATGCCCAATAATACCCTACCACAAACAAACCTTAATTCAACCATAACAACCAAAAACCATAGTAAAAAGAAGAAAAGAAGGCGATATTAGGCCTCATCTTTTCTTCTTTCATAATTATCAATGGGTCAACGTAAGGACCCTTGTATGAGTCCTGCCCATTGATAATTACTTTTTAGTGTTCATATCTATATTATATCCTTCTCCTATACTATTCACCATATACCTATTATAATAAGTATTCTAACCATTATAATCGCTATATCCAATTTACGGAGTCTTCCTACTCCAACTAATTTTACCTTTAGATATTACCTGAAAGCCTCAATTACAAACCTAACCAAAAAATAACAGCAACACTAAAGTAGTCAATACACAGTGTTGATGTTCAATAATCTATGAATGAGTGTCCGGTGCATCTGTATGGCCATGGCTAGCCATGATTATCTAATTTTCATGCCTGAAGATGCTTACCGGAAGATGTACTGCCTAATGGATACCCGTGTGAAGAATACCACTGTACTAACGATTGAGCCTCGGCTCATCGTTCAGAGATTATGAATTAAAAGCTTTAGACTTCTAAGGGTGAGAACCTCTCCCCTTCAGCCATAACCGGCAGGTGGATTTGATTAAAATAAAATTTGATTTTTTTTTTACTAACAGTAATTACTAACAGTAAATATGCAATTTATCAATAATTGATTTAAAATATGACAATTAATTTAACTTGGCTTAATATAGACATCCTTACAATGTAATCGATGATATCTGTAATATATAAATACTATTTTATAACCAAAACCTTTACAAAATTGCATTTCAAGATACATTTCAGAAAAATAATTTTAAAAACACAATTACTTACGTAAGCTTTCCATCCAAAAATTTTTCTATGGCATAATGAAATATATCAATTTGGCAATTGTAATCTGCAGTCGAATAAAAACTGTAATTTGTATTTATTTGTCTCATTTTGTCTACGATGAAATAAATATAAATATCCGCATTTATTTTATTACGAAAAATTGTCTATAATCCCTCTATGATAGAATTGCAAGCCAAAAAGATTATTACTATATTTGTCAATTGATTTTTTTTTCAATTACCAGAATATAAATATTAAATTTTAAAATATAAATAATGAATGTGTAAATTTAAGACTAATTTTTTGAGACAAATTAGTAAATAGTAGAAATTTTTTTAAATGAGTAAATATTTCCAAATTCACTAAATCTCTGTATAAAAACTAAAAATTTCAAATAAATTTAAAAGAAATAATAATATACAGTAAAATAAAGAAAACAGTTTTCTTGAACCTAAGTTCAAGATCTAATGGTAAATGATGATTCGGATTAACCGTATGTTACTGATTATAATCAATTAATTTAAGCTAATTTCCATATCTTCTAAATTAAGCATAAAACAAGCATATTCATTGAATTTTAAAAAACCTTATATGTTTATAATAGTTTTTTTAATTTGGTTGATAAATATAAACTTGCAATTCTATTTGAAAAATGTTAAATATAAATAAAAATTATACTGAGTTATTTCAAAAGAGTTCCTATAAGAATAAATACTGAAAGAAATCGGTGTCACTCCATCTGCAGCGAATGACAATGGGAAAAAAGGCTAAAAATTTAAAATTAACAATATATTATTTGATTAACTTACTAAATAATTAAAAACTTCCATATCATTAATGTGTTTTTCTCCTTCAAATATAAATTTATCTAAACTACTTTTCTTAAATTTATATCCACAGAAAAAAAAATTATCGTTAAAATAATTTGCTAAACAATTAAATATTTAAGTAATATATAAAAATACTCACAAACTAATGTTGGAAACTTATAATTATACAGAGCATTTGATTCATGAACGTTATTAATTGGAGGAGCCAGTGATGACATTAGCTGTCCCATTATCTTTATTACATTTATTAAAATTAATTAAATACTAAATATTTATTATTTCAATGAATTAACATATTTTATAAATAAAAATAATAACAATATTGTATTAGATATTTGAGTATCGAAGTAAATTTATTGTTTTAAACAAATTAGGCTTAAGTACGTTAAATTTTCATTAAATTTTTTGAAAGTTTTGCAGGCGCCCCAAAATTTTAAGTTACGCCACTGGCGAAAACTAATCAAACTTAAGCTTAATTATAAATTTGCTAACGCTGGGAATAAAATCGTTGTCGATAACAAATAAATTAAGATTATAAATATATTTTTGAATTTTAAAAATACTACATTATTTTTTATCTGTTGACGTTGATTACATCTTCAACTGTGAATTCCCAGACATTTTAAAGATTTTATACGATATTTTATGAAATTGGTGTTTGAGGCTAGAGCTCGGCTCGAGCTTGGTCATTTTTTAGGTTTCAAGCCTGACTTTGTATGAAAATTTTCAAATTTTTTGACGTTATAAATTTTTACGTTATAATTGCAATAAATTGTAAAATATTATTATTTAAGTTTTTTAAACTAC
The DNA here is from genome assembly GCA_959609185.1 of Schmidtea polychroa. NCBI lineage: Eukaryota > Metazoa > Platyhelminthes > Tricladida > Dugesiidae > Schmidtea > Schmidtea polychroa. The sequence goes on from CAUHTR010003084.1 coordinate 32,536, forward strand.
AAATTAGAGATTATTTTTTATTCAATCATTTTTAATTTCACCGAATTATCGATAAGGTTATCAAAATGGATTTTTGAAATAATATTTAAGGAACACTAAAACACCCAATGACTTATCGGATAATTTGCACCGCAAATTTGAAAGAAAAATTCCTACTATTAAAAATGTTCGTTCAGATTCAGTTGATGTCGGTTGAATTTTGTCAAGGGCATTGCGAAGTTTCTCCAGATTCTCTGTTTAGATTTGAAAATTTGAAATTCTTCTTTCAATTTTGGCTGAGTCATTGTTTGAATAGAAGACAAATTTATGCGTTTTGATAATTATTGTGCTAAATTTAAAAGTCTATCGTTTTGACCTGAGACACTTTGATAATTTGCAGTATCATTTCCATCATTTGTTGTCTCAGCTGTTACAAAAAGGCGTTTCATTAATTCTGATGAATACTTCCGAGTGGAAGTTCGTGAGATAAAAGCTGTATCGAGGCATTCGATGAGATTAGAAGAGTTTTGTCCATTCTTTTATACGTATATTCTCTAATAATTCTACGCTTATAGCTGAAGAACTTTGAAATATTTTTACTCGTTAAAACTATAATGGAAACCATAGCCCTGCGAAGAGATGCATCTCTTTTTCCCAATTCCAAAACTGCCAATTCAACGGGTGTCAGGATGTCGACAAGAGATTTTAGTATTTCTATGTTAATATGTTTTAACATTTCTTCATCACCAAGATCGCTTAATGCTGCTCTAATAGGGTCAAAGTATCGGATAAAAATTGTGATCATATGAAGGATCGTAATCCACCTGGTTTTGACATCAAGTTGTAGCTTCACTTTATTATCAAGTAGCTTTTATTGAGTGTTTTCTTCTCCTTCTCTTGCATCGACATCAATAAGGCCAAATGCAATGTTTAACTCTTATATTTTATTATGCAACAGATCAGTTTTGAGTCGCATCAATATTCTCGTTGAGAAAAATATCTTCATCGGCCCCATCATTCAAATCAAAGTCGTCATCAGAGTTGGCGTCAAATATTTCAGTTTGATTCTCAATGACTTTATTGGTGCCACGTATTTTTAAATGATTTGAAATGATTTAAACATACTTGATAGGTGAAATAATTTAATCTGCTAAATTTCAACATAATAGACGCTTCATCACCCGTTGCAGTCACAATATCGTGTATCGGATTGATACCGAAAGCCAACGAATAGTTTTCAACAGATTCACACAATATTTTTCCTGTACAACTGCTAATAATTAGCACTAATCCTAAATTCAAAACACATCTACCTGACAGAATCAAAGTGATATTGTGAAATTTCCGAGTCGTGGCATCGAGCCATTGGTCAAGAGTAAAAGAAAATTTAAGACTATTTTCTTTATCAGCAGAGATCAGTTCAATTGCAGCTGCTTTTACTTGACCGTATAACTTGTGGACGAGACCCATAACTCGGGTTTCACATTTTGGTAAGTGAAAACCTTTCGCAATGAAAGCTTCGAGAATGAACTTCAAGTTCATTATGCATCGGATTGAAAATCTATCAACTGGTGCAAGTTCAGCGACGAGACATTCCAAGTACTTTTTGCTGCATAAATGACAATAAAGACGGTTGAGCTTTATTGGTAGTCTTAATTCCATTTTCTGGATGTGATGATTTTACATTAATGCTGTAAATAGTTGACAAATGACGAGCCATCGTAGATGTGTTTGGAATTCCTTCTTTTGCATTTTTACAAATAGTGCATGTTGCTCCAACTGCTTTTTTGTGGACGACTCGCTTAATATATAACTTCAAGACCCAAGATTTCTTCTCGTTTGCTGAAGACATTATGGTGGTTAAATATTTGAAATTTTATTAAAATCGATGCAAAAATAATTAGAAATTCAGTTATTTAGTTAAAATTTGTGATTTTTATTAAAATTATTTGATATTTCACTAAGATTCTTTTAAAATTTAGTTTTTTGTAGCCAGCAGAAAATTGGGAAAATTAATATGTAAACACACATACTAAAACACTTTTCGTAATGTAATTTTTTGAAAATGTATTGGACTTTTAATTAAAAAAAACCGTTACTTTATGCTCAAATCTCGTCGAGCTTTAAAGATCGGACTCGAGTACTCAAATTTTTGGTCGAAAACATCATGCTTTCAAACTCGAATTTAGTTCGAGCCGAAATTCTATTAATAATCTATATTTTATACTCCAAAGTAGTCTTTTCTGTTTACAAAAATAATTGTTTGAATTGATATATATCACAAAGGTAATTACTGTTGGCGCTTGTGGGTGTCTCATATAAATGTTTTAGGGTTGCGACTTTATCTATCTGAAGCTATTTTGTAGCATGACACAAGGGCCGCCTGGGTACGCCACTAGACCTTAAGCAAATGAGTCTTTCAAATGGTCATTTATCATGCCTCACTCGACAAGCTTCAAGGGTCCCATAGGATTCTCTACCCGCCAATTGGCTGTTATATTTTGGACGTCTCTGAAATGCATGATTAATCATAAGAAAATAGAAATAAAAAGAACATTAAAAAACTAAATTACACATTAAAATTTATTTACTTGAAAAAACATTACGCATAAAACGAAAACTTAGAACAAGTTGACAGGTCAAATTAAGTTAAGTTCAGTTAATTTAGTTAAAGTTGAAAATGAATTTTCAATAGGTATTTATTCTGATTGTGAATGTCCGCCTACGCATTCGCTGCCCTTCTATCCAATTTATTTGATATTTTAAACAATCAAATTATTTAATAATTTATTTCATTTATTTTTATTTCTAATTTCATTTTATTATCTTTTTATCAATTTTAATTTATTTATTTATAAAATTTTTCTGTTCTTTTTCTTAAATTATGCATTCTTTGCTATAGCTCCTTCGTATGTAATATTTATGGTGTGACAAAGGAACAGAATTTTATAACAAAGTTTTTACAAAGTTTTTAAATGAAAATGATATTAAATTATATTCAACAGAAAACGAAGGAAAAGCAGTTGTGGTTGAAAGATTAAATGGAACATTAAAAAATAAAATGTGGAAATATTTTACTGCTATTGGAAAACAAAAATGGAACAATGAATTGTTACAAAAGATTGTAAATGAATATAATAATGATGTACATAGTTCTATAAAATCAACACCTTTAAATGCTTCCATAAATCCTGAAACCGTTAAAGTGGTAAATATTGAAAATGATGTTATTGAAAAACCAAAGTTTAAAATTGGTGACCGAGTAAGAATATTTAAATATAAAAATAAATTTGAAAAAGGATTCACAGCAAAATGGACAAATGAAATTTTTATTATAAATAAAATACATTATACAACTCCAATAACATATAGCATCATTGATTTAAATAATGAAAAAATATTAGGTAGATTTTATAATAATGAGTTACAGAAAACAGATTTTTAAAATAGATTCAAAAGGAATTATAAAAATCAAGCTTTTAAAATAATAACCCTTTAACTTTGTGGGAGCCAAAGGCTCCTAAAACAAACTTTTCCATATTTCAGCTTCTTCTCTATCCAAATAAATATAATTATATTTTTCTTTCCAATGATTATCAACAAACATATCAAACATATTCTTATCGGGTTCAACATTTGAAAATAAATCATTATAAATCATATTCTTATCACGGCGATCTAATTTAAAAAATATAAAACAATTAGAATTATTTCTTATTGAATTTTTATCTAAAGCATAATATGTTTGAGATATATAAATAACATTACAATTATTATGTCGACCTCGTGTAAAGTAACTCTTTTGAATCTCTTGATTTTTCATGTTGACAACATCATCAAATATAACTAGATTCTTTTTATCTTTAGGAAGTAAATCACAATGTAAAACATCTTCAGGTTTATTAGAGAATAAAACTTGAATTGCTTGCGCATGTCCCCTTCCCTGATCTTCACAAATATAATCATTTTTATTATTAATATCTGATTCTAAAATCTTTTCCTTATACCAATCAACCATATCACAAGGTTGAAAAACTTCTTCAGGACACCTATGTTGGTTTTTAAAAATATCAATTATAGCTTTTTTAGTTAATTTATTTTCAAATCCATATTTCAAAAGTTGTAATTCTGGTTGATTTATAGTTGTAGAATAAAAGATTAAATTATTATAATCTAAAAAACCATCTTCAAGCAACATTTTCAAAACAAGTACATTCTTTCCACATCCAGAAGAACCAACAATTAATAATCTAAAATTATCAGGAAATACTTTATTATTAAATTTACTCTTATGTCTATTTAAAATTGGTTTCCAAATATCCATTTTGTTTATTATAAAATGACAACTGAAGAATCTTTGCAAGAATTAATAAATTCAAATAAAAATAAATCAGTAGTAATTGATGGTAAAAAATATTTTATTGGAAAACATGTAAAAGAACAAGTTAAAGAGAAGTTAAAAGAGCAAGGGAGTTCCTCCAAATCCGGTGGTATTCTTCCATTAGCTGCTTTAATACCTGCAATCATTGCTGGTTTATCAGGTGCTGCTGGAATAGCTGGAGGAATTGCAACTACAGTTCAAAAAGCTAAAGAATCTCAAAAGACAGACCTAGAAAAAGAAAAACTACAAACTGAAATCGATTCAATGAAAAAGGAGCAAATAAAGAAGGGGAAAGGGTCCGAAGGTCAAAAGTCCGTTGGAAAGGGGCTTTATCTTAATCCATATAAGGGGACTCTGTCCGAAGGTCAAAAGTCCAAGGGAAAGGGTCTCTATCTTGATCCTTATAAACCGTGGTTTAAATGATTTTTTAAAAAATCAAATTTCATCATCTGAATCTTTATCTTCAAAAGATAAAGATGATTTTAAAAAAATATGTAAATCTTTAAAGAATGGGTGTATTTGTAAAACCAAAAATGGTAAAGGATTGTATTTAAAACCTTGGAAGGAACAATGATACCATTTTTGATACCACTAAAATGGTATATGAAGAAAGATTAGCACTTTTAAAAAAAATTACAATCAGAACAAGATAAATATAATAAAAAAGATACAACTCAACATACTGAATCTATAATATTAAATGAAGTAATCCAACAACAACAAAGACCAACAATTAAAGCTATAGAGGGACTTAAAGACCTTGGGAACCTGTCCCCCGAACCCAAAGCTATAGAATCTTCTAAAAAGGAATTATCAAGATTAATGGGTTTAAGAAAACGTAGAAATACTATTGATTTAGAAGAAGATGAATTTCTTTCAAGATTAACACCCCATAAGACTCCAATTGGTTTTAAAATTAATACATCATTATCTACATCAATTATACCTACTATAGATTTTGATCCTAGAGGTTTTCAAACAATAACAATTAATAATCAAAAATTTTATATATATTTAAATTCAGAAAATTATCCAGCGATTATTTCAACAAATACTTTTAGGAATAGAGAGCGTGTAGACATTGAACTTACAGGTGATTTTCATGGATTACTTTGTGGATATCCCTCAGATGATGTCGAGAAAGAAGAAATTGATAAATATTTAAACTTAATAAAATTAATACATGGTGGTCTTAACGCAAATTATATTAAAGATTTAAAAAAATATAGAGATGCAGATAAAACAGGTCCTCAAATTCAAATCATTGAAGAACCTAAGGGAGAGGGATTCAGTGGGAATCCAAACCCTATAAATCTTTTTATTGAATTAAGAAAACTATTAGCTGCAAGGAAAGCAGGACATAATAATTTAGATTCTGATATTTTAAAGATTTCTAAAGATTTGTTAAAACAAGGAATAATTTCAAAAGATAAATTTAATACGTATACGAAGTTATAAATACGAAGTTATAAATACGAAGTTTTAAAATATAAAATGGCTTCAATATTAGATTTTTTAAAAACATTTGGAATAAATGCAAAAACAAATTTTGATTTAAAAGATTATGCAAATTATTTAAATTTAAAAATAAAAATATTAATGAATGATGAATTGTCGAGTCTGGAAGACACCTCAAAGAAACGAAGTCCTCCTGGAACTAAAAATAAGAATATAATAATCAATTATCAAAATTCAAATGAGAAAGGATCTCATTGGGTTTGTATATATAATAAATCTATCTACTTTGATTCTTTTGGGATTAAACCTACTAAAGAAGTTGAAGATTATCTCTTGAGGGACTACACTTTTAATTCTTTACAAGTTCAACCTAATAATACTAAAATATGTGGTATTTTAAGCTTATATGTTTTGTATAGATTAAATAAAGGAGAAGGTTTCACTTCCTTAATCCAAGAAATTTATAATGATTTAAAATCTCTACTATGAAATGGAAGACAATTTAAAAAAAATGGCAAACATAATGTCAGATAAATATTCAAGAAGTTTATTAATAAATTCAAAAGAATCAGATTTTACTATTAATTTTGAAGATTCAATAAATTTAGATCAAGATTTAAATTATGAATTAGGACTCTTGTGGTTTAGCTGTTTTAATACTATTTTTAATATAAATAATAATAATAATAATAAATTTATTATAGTTAAGAGTGATATTTCATCCAAAGATCCTTTTTCGGTTATTAAACCTAGTATTATAACAATTGAACCAGGATCATATGAAATACCAGATTTAGCTAAAACAATTCTAAAAGAAACAAATGGAGAAGTAGAAATAAAAGCAGATGTAAAAACTTCAAAATGTATTACAACTTTAAAAAATGTTGGACTTGAGTTTACTACTTCTAGTTTCTTTCATACTATTTTAGGTTTTGAAGCTAGAGCTTATGGCACCAACCATTCACCTATTAAATCTAAAAATATTATACAATTAACAAATACAAATTGTATAAATATAGAGTGTGATTGTATAATGGGATCATACAATAATGGTAAACATGCAAATATTTTATATTCCTTTCCTTCTAATACCGTGGGAGTTGGATTTAAAATAGTTGAAAGAATGAATCCTCCAAATTATTTACCATTATGTAGAAAAAATATAATGGATATTAGTTTTAGAATTGTTGATGAAAATGGAGAGTTAATTAGTTTTAATGGAGAAAAGATTTCAATGTGTTTACATTTGAAACAAGTCTAACGAATGTCTAGATTTATTTTACTATAAAAATGAATTATGCTAATTATAATAAGTTTGGATTATATAATGTTGGATTAAAAGATGAAGATGTTATATCTCTTACAGAAAAGAGATATGTTAATGAAAGAGGTGATTCAATGAAAGGAGATTTAAATTTAAATGGACACAAGATAAAAGATTTATCTTTACCAACTGATGATTCTGATGCTACTAATAAAAAATATGTAGAAAATTATACTGATTTAACAACAACAAGAATTGAAAGTTCATTAACAACAAAAATTGATTCAATGGAATCAAAGCTTAATAATAACGAACAACGATTTAATGATAAATTTGACAAGTTACAAAGTCTGTTAACTGAACAAGTTGTAAAGTTAAATACTAGTATATTAAATTCTAAAGATAAACAAATTATGAAAACTAAATTTAATACAATATATAATATAATAAATGAGATGATTACATCATTTAATAAAAGACTTTCAAATTTAGAATCTCATGGAACACATATTAACACCACACACACTATTAGAAAAAGAGCTGCTGAATTAGAACAGAATAAAACATTATTACCCCATACATATAAACATTTTATAGAACCAACTTTAATAACAACAAATAGTAAAGAATGGAGTGTTTTTATGGTTGTAAAGATTATTGACCCTTATTTCTATTTATTTGATGATGATGGTGAAACAATGAAATGGTTTGTGAAATGTGATTATAATAGTAAGTTTGAAAAGGGTGATGTTATAATGACTGGTTATGATTTACCACACGGACATTGGCATGATAAAACTAATTCACATAAAAGCCAAGGAATACATAAAACTAAAAGTAAGAATATTATTTTTAAAAGCACACTTGTACAATATATAGATTTAATATTTTATGAAAAAAAGGTTGATGTTGATGAAGTTCGTAAAGCATTGATGGAATTGTATAAAGATATTCTCTCAACACGAGGTTCTTATGATTTGCGAGCATTGGTGCCAGGTAATAAAGTCATGTTGAAAGTTTAATTATTTTTTTTTAATTAATTATTATTAAAATGGAAGTAAGAGAAGAAAACATTTACCCAGAAGTCAGGTTTCCAGAATTATCGGGACGTTCTTCATCAGGATATCACTCGGCTCCCACAGAACTTGAAATTATGAGAGTAAAAGAATTTAAATCAGAAACCTTACATTTACAAGATTTATTAAAGCATTATAAAAAAATTAAAAATAGATGGAATAAAGGGAATACAGTTTTAAAAGTTATAGGTTATTCTTTAGGATTTGCATCTGCAATATTAACAGTTATTTTACCTATAACTTTACCAGTTTTAACAATTGCACCTGTAATACTTGGAAGTATTTCTGTAGCTGATGGTTTTTTAACTGAAATAGTTTCACTATCTTATACTTATAAAAAGAAAAGTTTATATCGTGAAGTTTGTTTATCAATAGAATTAGGAATCTCTAAATTATTTTTTATTTCAATTAAAAGCTTTGGAAGATGGAATCTTAACTGATGATGAAATAATGAAATCAAATCAAATAATACAAGATATTAAAAATAATATTAATAGATTAAAAAGTGCTAATGTTATAACTAATGAATATTTTAAAAAAATTAAACGAGAGAAATGGTTGAAAGACTATTAGATTTAAAATTCTTAAATTTATAAAATTATAAATATATAAAATATATAATTTATAAATATATAAAATGGATGAATTTTTTCAATTATAAGTTCTTTATTTTTTGAATATCTTAAATTAATTGTCGACATTTTATATGTTTAAAAATCAAATAACTCTAGATTCAGTCATGGCTGAATGAGGACTTCTCTAACCCCTGAAGACTTTTCCTATGGGATTCGAAAGCATTATCACTTAGACCTTGAATATATTCAGGATCAGTATTAAAATAATCAAGTTCTATAGGTATTGATTTTTGAACTTGATTATATAGAGGTTTTTGGGGAATGTTTAATTTAAAATATTCGTCCTGATATATCTTTCCAGGGTATATGATTTCAACTTTACTAAGTTGAATATCTGTTATGTTTGTACCATAGAGATCATTCAAGCTTGCAAGTTTTTTTATTATTGGGATTAAATCATTTCCAATTGGAAGAGTTGTTTTTAAATCACTTAGAATAAATCTTTTATCATCATAATTTGATAGTGATATCTTGGCTGATTCTTGCTCATACATATCATGCTTCTCGGATTTAAGTTGATGTACCTCTTCTATTTTATCTGAATAATTTATATTTAGAGCGTCTTTATAATCTTGATGGGTGATTTTCTTGGATACTGATTTTTGTATCCTTTTGCATTTGTTATCTTTAAGGGTTTTTATATCCAAGGTTCTTATTGGTTCTTCAAATGTATAATCTATTTCTTCTATTTCATCTCTGACCATAAATGTTTTTGTTTCTGTGAGACTTTCTATGAGACTTTCTATCATTTCAAGTGAATATTGTTTCGCTCTAATAAATATAGCACCAGTTATTGGAGTATTTGGTTTTTCATCTTTAAATGTGAATAATTCGCCGGATGAATTTATTAGTTTTGAAAGCATGGGATTTTCAAGTATTTCTTTTTTTACATCTTTGCCATATATTTTTAAAAACATACTATCTGTATCCATTGCATGTAAGGATATTCGATCTCTAAAGTATGATACTAGAACATCATAATAAGTCTCATACATTTGTAATTTTGATAATTCTAAAATAGCGAAGCCTATAAAGATTGGTTTATTATAAGTTTTTTGATTATTTTGAATTTCAATTGCAACCAGGTTCTTTGAGAATACTTCAGCATTTTTAAATGTTGGTTTTCCAAGCATTCTATTATATCTTGCAAAGTCCTTTGGAGTATTTGATAGAAGTTCTATTCGAGCATACTTGTCAATATTTTCCATAGTCTTACCAAAGACTGCGTTGTTTAAAAGTTTATAAATCATATCAAGAAAAGCATTACCTTGTCTTTTTGCTTCATTTCTCTTCTTAATATTTCTTTCTATAAAATTTTTCATAAATGGTGCTTGTCGGAATTTTATAATACTGTGAACATTTTTTAATATCATTCCGTGAGAGATGAAAAATTGTAGAAGCCTATAATGACAAAGATAAAACTTTACACCTTTTTGATTGCAAAGAAGTTTCCTTGCAGGGGGTCTATTTTGACTGATTTGCCAATCTGAAAGTTCATTGATGTCTATTTTCCTTCTTACAGGAGCAAATGGGAAATACCTAGTTTTAGATTTTATTTCATCTGGATATTCAAGATCACACTCTATAAAATATCCAAAGTCTGCATCTTTTTCAGTTGATAATATTTCATTCAAAAGATCTACTACTTTATCTTTTTCTTTAGGAATATCAATCCAGGAGAAATCACCAATTGGTAAATATAAACACCTCCATATAGAGCTGTTGCGTCAAGATAAAATATTTCACGCAGATTTGTTAAACACTCTTTTATAAATTTAGAGTCTTCTGGGTTTTTTATTACTATGTGGTCTTCATCTATATCTTTAAAGAATTTTCTATAAACAGCTAATGGATTATTTGCAGTTATTTCTCTATCTCCCATTACAGAGGAAATACCTCCTCTAATATTATGTTTAATTATATTAAACATATTAAGATCTGTTAATAGTTCTATAGTTTTATTTCTTGATTCTACATCTTCTTTAGTCCATATATCATATAACATTATATCCCAAGCTAAAGCGGGTGCTGTTATATAATTATAGGGTTTTAGTTTAAAGGCTTTACAGAAGCCTTCGAAGCAGTCTGCTAAAATATAAACATCAAGGGATAAATACATGTCGGTATATTCCCCAAGGTTTTGACAGTTGAATAATTGATACATTTTATTTGCTCGAGAATATTCTTGATCTGTAATATTTGATTATCGAAGCACTGAAGAGAAGTAGTCTTTAGGTGGTAGTGCTTCATTATATTTATCAAATGAATCAATATAATCATATGGATATATTCCTTTTGCTAAACATGTTGGATATTCTTCCAAGGGAATGTTATTTTTTATCAAAACTTGCTCTATTGTATATTTAAAATCTTCTGGTTTCATTGTTTTGACTATTCCATCTAGAGACATTCCTAAAAAATTTAGAGAATCTATAAATTTTAAACAACCATATTGTACACATTTATATTTTTCTTTTGTTAAACCTATTACTTTGAAAGAGTTTTTAGCATTTGCTGCTAGAGCCTTTATAAATAAATGTATATCATATCCAAAAAGATTATGAAATATAACTGGTATAAATTTGGGTTTTTTACAATTTATGTTACAGTTTGTATGAGCTGGTCCTCTATAATTGTTTGATTTTTTAAAATGATCATGATCTAATACTTTTATATTTTTCGGAGTTTGTATTCTTTCATGAAACATTCTTTGTTCTTCTTCTTCCATAGACTCTGTATTCAAGGGGGCTGCGTGCAAAGACTCGGTATTCAAAGACTCGGTATTCAAGGGGACTGCGTGCAAAGACTCGGTATCCTCAAAGAGTTGTTTACACATCCAACATTTTGAAGCATTTTTATATTCTTCCCATTGTTCAATTAAAAAATTTATTTTATAATCTGTTTTTAATATTTTAAATAATTCATGTTCTAAATCATTTACATTTTTACTAAAATGATTTAGAACATCTTCTGGAGAGGTTCCTCTATATGAATATTCTTTAGATTCTAAAAGTTCGGGATAATTACTTATAAATTATAATTTATAAGCAGATGGTACTTGTTTGGTTAATTTTATTGTATAGGATTTGTTATTTAACTTTAGAAAGTTTTTCATACTCTCCCATGGTAGTCTTGGTGACTTTGGGGAATAATCATACCAAGAATCTGATAAATTATTATTTTCTATTATTTTTAAATATTCTTTTTCTAAATCAAGCTTTATATTTATTGCTTCAAAGTCTCCATATATTACACCTACTGATTCTAATAAATTTGAAAAATTTTTAAAGTTCATGTCTGATTTTGTGGGCATTTTAATTAATGCTGCTTGATTCTTCTCATATAATCTTTCATGCATAATCATTGCGTTTTTAGAAGTTGAATAGTGAAGACATCTTTTACAAGTTGTTCCACCTCTAATTAGAGTTCTTGTGCGCATAAAACTTTGAAAGTTTTTTATTAGAATATAGTGTTGTTTCCCTTCTGGGTCTTGCTCTGCATCTTGCCCTTCATTCAAATCTATAACTTGTTCGTCTTCGCCTTCTTCATTAAAAACATATTCCCCACATTCTTGATCTTGCTCTGTGCCCTCTTCTAATATTAAAAGATCTATTTCTCTATTTTTATCTTGTTCTAATAATTCTTTATTTGAAATATAAATTGGTATAATACGTTTCTTAAAATCTTCTTTATCTAGACTCTAGATTTTTTTTATTTTGAAATTTTTTCAACTGAATTTTTAAAAAAAAATTTTTTGTTGCAATTGTATTTTCATGGTTAGTTCATTTTTACCTGTGTCACAAAATAGGTGTAAACAGAATTAAAATTTATAGTGTCATTCGATGGCGGTATTTAGAATCAAAATTTAATATTTCCTTATTACATTCTACCTTGTTTGATTCTTTTTATAAGCAATATTTAAATAATACATGTCTCACTACACTATATACCAGGGGTGGGCAAGTGCGGCTCTTTGATGAGCCATGTGGCTCTCTAGGACTTCATGCGTGCCCACCCCTGATCTAGAGCATATTCATAAATATTAAGTTTAATATTATTTAAATTTTCAAATGTTGGAATGTCTTCAATTTTCATTGGATGTTTAAATCCTTGAGGATATATTAATTCATTTTCATATTGTTTATATTTAGAAACCCTTTGGGGATTTTTTTGTTGAGGATGTAAGTGTGCAAGTATTGACCATTGGAAACATTTGTTATCACTATTCTGTACATTTATAACATAGATGGACGGGAATGGTGTACGAATAAAAGATTTAGGATTTGGGGGTGCTGCTCTCCAATATTCAATTTCTATAGATTGGAAAGAATGGAATCTTAAATTTGATTCTCCCAATTCTTGTTCTACAACCTCTTGTTGCTCTTCCATCTCTTTACATAAATCTTTAATGGTTTTATTTATTCCTTTTGTTGAGAATAAATATTTAAAAGATGATTCAACACTAGAATCTAAAGGAGATGTACCTACTCCTTCTCCTCTCCAATATTTTGTAGTGATTCTAACTTTATATTTTATAATATTGAATCTTGATCGACCAAAAATTCTTATAGNTGAAGACATCTTTTACAAGTTGTTCCACCTCTAATTAGAGTTCTTGTGCGCATAAAACTTTGAAAGTTTTTTATTAGAATATAGTGTTGTTTCCCTTCTGGGTCTTGCTCTGCATCTTGCCCTTCATTCAAATCTATAACTTGTTCGTCTTCGCCTTCTTCATTAAAAACATATTCCCCACATTCTTGATCTTGCTCTGTGCCCTCTTCTAATATTAAAAGATCTATTTCTCTATTTTTATCTTGTTCTAATAATTCTTTATTTGAAATATAAATTGGTATAATACGTTTCTTAAAATCTTCTTTATCTAGACTCTAGATTTTTTTATTTTGAAATTTTTTCAACTGAATTTTTAAAAAAAAATATTTTTTGTTGCAATTGTATTTTCATGGTTAGTTCATTTTTACCTGTGTCACAAAATAGGTGTAAACAGAATTAAAATTTATAGTGTCATTCGATGGCGGTATTTAGAATCAAAATTTAATATTTCCTTATTACATTCTACCTTGTTTGATTCTTTTTATAAGCAATATTTAAATAATACATGTCTCACTACACTATATACCAGGGGTGGGCAAGTGCGGCTCTTTGATGAGCCATGTGGCTCTCTAGGACTTCATGCGTGCCCACCCCTGATCTAGAGCATATTCATAAATATTAAGTTTAATATTATTTAAATTTTCAAATGTTGGAATGTCTTCAATTTTCATTGGATGTTTAAATCCTTGAGGATATATTAATTCATTTTCATATTGTTTATATTTAGAAACCCTTTGGGGATTTTTTTGTTGAGGATGTAAGTGTGCAAGTATTGACCATTGGAAACATTTGTTATCACTATTCTGTACATTTATAACATAGATGGACGGGAATGGTGTACGAATAAAAGATTTAGGATTTGGGGGTGCTGCTCTCCAATATTCAATTTCTATAGATTGGAAAGAATGGAATCTTAAATTTGATTCTCCCAATTCTTGTTCTACAACCTCTTGTTGCTCTTCCATCTCTTTACATAAATCTTTAATGGTTTTATTTATTCCTTTTGTTGAGAATAAATATTTAAAAGATGATTCAACACTAGAATCTAAAGGAGATGTACCTACTCCTTCTCCTCTCCAATATTTTGTAGTGATTCTAACTTTATATTTTATAATATTGAATCTTGATCGACCAAAATTCTTATAGCATTATCCATTGAATTTTTTATGTTTTGTTTATTTTCTCTTATATACTCTGAGATTGTGGAGGAAAACATTTGTTCTCCAAATACATCTATGTGATTGAAGTTATCCCAATTATATTTTTCTTTTTCAATATGTTCAGGTTCAATATCAGAGTCTTCAGGATCAGAATGACTTTCAGAGTCTCTTTTAGGTATTGGTTGTTTGTTCTTTATAGCACATGATTTTACATGTTTTAAATAATAAGATTTTATATTAAATTTTGATTTACATATAGGACATTCAAATTTTTCTCTATTTTTAGGAACTCCAATACAACTTTCAAAATGTTTATCATATCCTGAAAGTAAATATCTAACTTTACATTTACTACAAATTTTTGAATTTGAATTATCAAGTCTATTTATTTTTAATAAATGGTCTTTTGATTTTTGGTGTGATAACAATGCAGTTTTATTTTTAAAAATTTTTTTGCAAATAGCACAATTATAAATATCCATTTTTTAGAAAAATTTTTTTATTGGGTGGGGTGTTTTTAAGATTTATAAAATATTTATAATTTTAGTTGGCACCGTGCCAAGTTAGCAACTTGCTAGTTGGCATCCTCAAGTAGTGGTTATAAGACCCTCACAGACATAACCCCTTTGGTAGTTTGCGAGATTTTGGCTCTTCTCCTTTTTTCTTTATGTTTATAGGCTTAAAGAGAAACCTCTTACTTTTTTGTGTTGAAAATATGGGGTCTAAAAGAGTTAAAAGTGTAAAAATTAGGGGTGTTATTAGTATATATTAAGTGTTTGGAAGCAGCTTTGAGCTAGGGGGTTGTGTCCGTGAGGGTCTTATAACCACTACTAACAATACCAATTTTTGGCACACCTCAAATGTATGAAATGCTTAATACAATGCTGAATTCATCAACTACTTCTGGTTCCACTAATTCAATACGCAAGTTTCTTCCAACTGTTTTCTGATTCTCAACACTTTATTTTTCTCTTAGTAAATTCAAATTTCTCACAAATTTCTTTCGCCGCAAGTTTTTTTCGTAGCAATTTTCTTTCGACCCAATCTTTTTTCTATCTGTTAATTTGTGTTCGGTTTTTATACTTTTCCATCTAATGCCACTTATTGATAATCCATTCTTTTTCTCACTTTTTCATTGGTATTCTGTAATTTATCAATGCTGTCGAGATATATGCATTTTTTTACAATCCAGTTTCTCGACTTTCTCATGCGTTTTTCCGACTCTATCACGATTAGGCCATTGAAGTAACAAGTCAATCCAATTTTTGTTTTGCTTCCTGTTTTGCATTTTTTTGCACTTGTACTTATTAATTAAGAATGACCTTCTTTTATTTAATTGACTGTTTTTATTGATTTTCTTCTGTTCCTTGCTCATTTTTCAACATCTCTCTTCCACTCCTGTTTTACCGGGTTCCAAAGGAATACCCCATTCATTCATAATCGTTTTCTCGGGTCACAAGCTTGTCCGTTTGACCTTCACTGTTTGTACTGGGGCTGACTAAACTGACAATTCATGGTATAGTGTAGGAGGCTTATATGGCGTGTCACTACCATGCATCTGTTCAATGTCATTCTGATCGGCCATTCGGCGATAGTTTAGGCCATCTGAATAGCCACCAGAGTATGCAGTGACAGATCCGTACCGCTGGTTTTTATCCATCTCTCCTGATATTGATGAGCTGTCTCAAAATTTTGTGAAAAAATGTGAATATAATAATAGAAATCCCCAAATTAGACCAACATTAAAAATTTATATGTCGTTCATATTTGTTCCGTTTTCAGTTCATTGAATTTCTAAATTGTTAGATCAAATTGAGCAGTCGATATTTTGTGACCTCTGTCTTGTTTTCAAAGCATTTGGGTATTTTTATTTTGACAAGCTAATAATATTATATTTAAAATGAATCTACAGTGTTAATTCTATTTGTCACAATCGTTTAGATTAGTTTTTTCGTCACGGTACACTTGTTATAATTTAAAAATTATACGACACAATAAGATAAATTTAAAAGAATTTTACTTGGTTTATTGATTGATGCACCTATAATATCATATTTATCTTTTGGTTTCACCTTTGATCTTTTATTTAATTCAATAATATTCATATTAATATTAGTAAGGTATAGGATATTCAAGTGATTATTTTTTTATCTCTAATATATTTTGTAAAAATAGCATAGGACAATAATTTTATGAAATATAAAATTAAATTGCATTACAAAGTAGCCAAAATAATTTTTATTGTATCCACTGGTAAAATATGGCGGCCCAGTGGTTGAAAATTACTGGTTTAGGTTATCATGAACTCTTATTATTATGCATAAATTTGTTATTTGAATCAAGTCATCAAATACATTCTGCAATATAATTAATCACAAGTTGCACTATAATATTTAAATAAAATATTACCCTATAAAAATTTTACATGCACTAAAATAATCTTTTTTGCACTAAAAATCTTTTAAGCACTAAAAAAATATTTTATAAGCACTAAATTAAATTTTAAATTAAAATTAAATTAAAAAATAATCTAGTACAGGTAACCCTCCTACAACGCGGTTTCGTTACAACGCGATTCCTAAAATACGGAAATTTTCCTACAACGCGGCATTTTTTAGGAACCTATCTACCGCGTTGTAGGAGGGTTACCTGTACTTTTAAAAAATTATTAAATTAAATTTTTTTTTAAATTATTATAAATTACAAATATTCAATTCACAATTAATTTACCAAAAAAATAAAAATATAGTATATATTGTATATATTGTTGATAAGAAATAAAATAAAAAAATACAAAAATAATATTGTATTAAATTCGAAGACAATTCGTTATTAATTAAACAAGTTAAATAAGTTTTTAAGCCTTTTTGAATCCAGTAGGATCTACCAGTAGTGCTGCTGCTGCCAAAGTGGGTCTTCCTCGACTACGTTTTTATTTAATAGTTTGTTTACAGAGGCGATGGAATCTGGCAATCTCCAAATTTCAATTTTGGGCATACTCCAATGACATGCATGCAGATTAAATTCTTGCTGTTCTATTGAATTTTGT
>CAUHTR010003086.1:0-50129 GCA_959609185.1 Schmidtea polychroa
ATAATTTATTATATAATTTAGCACACATTATTATGTACATACAATTTTATAATTATAAATTTTTAAAGGTCTCCCATTACATATTAAATATTAATTATTTTCAGAGAGATCACTTTCTAAATTATAAATAATAAAAGACATTTTAATAAATTGCATAAGCCAAAACAATTCCATTTATTGGCAATTTTATCAGTCAAATATAATTTTGTAAAGACTAGATTTTAACGCCATTTTAATATCTTCATTCTAAAAATTTGCCAGGTATGAAAGTGAAGTAAATAATTCTTCGGAAGAAAATTTAATACCTTCCCATTTTATAAGTGCACAGAAATTTTATTTTGTTAGGTATTAATTATTCGTACATTATTTTTGTGCAATATGCAGTAATGTCAGTAATTATTGCAATTTCCCATAATAAGAAAAAGAAATTAAAACAGATGAAAATTCATATGAAATTAGAAACAATCAAGTACAAGAATATAAATAAAATTTATATCCATAAAAATAATAAAACGAATTGATTTAATACATTTTTCGTTAAGAATTTCAGATGCAATTTTACTCTGTTTACATTTTTGTCATTTTTACAGGGTAGTTTCAATAATTACTGACACTACTCCATATAAAAAATAATAGGTTCAATACTAAAAAAGCAAATATTTTTCATAGTAACATAGTAATCTATTTTTTCTAAAAAATGAATGAAAATATAAATACAATTTGGCATAATAAACTTATATTTTTAAAACTTTTTTTCCAATTTCACCACTTATTTTTTTCCATTAAATTTATTAAAAAAAAGCTTGAAGAATATATCAGTAATATATCAAAAACATCGATATATTACTGATTTATAGTCTTCAAACTCGTTTTAATAAATTATATTTTGTATTATATATTATTAAAAAAATTAAAATTAATGACCCTTTTGTTAAAAAAACATTAACACTCGAGAATTTTTCCACCGGACCTAGTTTGTTCTTGCATC
Source organism: Schmidtea polychroa (assembly GCA_959609185.1). Taxonomy (NCBI): domain Eukaryota; kingdom Metazoa; phylum Platyhelminthes; order Tricladida; family Dugesiidae; genus Schmidtea; species Schmidtea polychroa. The sequence goes on from CAUHTR010003086.1 coordinate 989, forward strand.
AACCCTAGATTCAAAATACCGTAAATGTTTTAATTATAATTTGTATTTTGAGTAGTGTATAATAAAAAATTTATATTAACTATACACTGGTGTTTGTTTAAATATATAAAGTGAAAAATTTAATTATTGAAATATTTTAATTCAAAAATATTGATCTAATTAATTTCAAATTATTTATAGTTAAATTGATAAATTTAATTATCTGCAATAATTTATTATTAACAGACATTTTAATCGCCTAATTAATTTAAATTTAATTTATTAATTATCAATATTGGATAATCCATATTTCAAATTTAATTAATTCAGATATAATAAGTAATAATTATATGATTTTAAATTAATTAACGATGATATAAAAAACATAATCGACTAAACAACACAAATTATACATTAAAGGAAATTGAGACTACTAACTTAATTTCATAATAGAAATACTAATTACAAAAATAAATCAGGTAAACGAGAACGACTTATTTTTTCTTACCAATTTTCATTGAGAACTTTCTGGAGAAAAAAAAGCTTGTGGAAAAACATTTTAATTCAAATTCAAAAAAAAATAATCATTACAATTGACAAACTTAATACGGTTATAATCAATTGAAAATTATTTGTTTGTTTAATCTTAACAACAAAAAACCTTAATGAAAAACTCCATTAATCTAATTGAATTGAAAGATTGAACGTGAAACTATCTCATGCCGATACATTTCATTCTTCGTATTACACTTGAGCTGTAAAGGAATTTTCTAAGAATTCTCTAAATTTCTATCTAACCGAGTAATGCCTATGCAGAGACACACAAGCACTTACACACAAACATGAATGCGCGCACACACACGCACAGGCAGCGATTGTTAATTGGGAAAAATTGTAGTATTCATCAAATTAAAGAGATAATTTGAAAAAGAGAAATTCCATACACATTTTATTGCACTTTGTCTATTATTTAAAATTAAAATAAATTTCTTTTATTTCCAATGCACACTCTGTTGAAATCGGTATAATGGGTTTTCCCATTGTGCTTGTTTCTATTGTACTTGTTTTATTTCCCTATATGCACGAATGTTTGATAATGTTTGTGTATTTAGTTGGACTTGATTCCGATGTAAATATAATTGGAAATTTTATGAATAATTATTGTTTTAATGGTGGTTTTATTTCATTCCTTTACTGAGAGAATTATTTTATTTTATCCAAAATTTCTTGATAGAATCCGAAAATAAATTTAATCAATTAAAGAAAAGGACAAAAATTCTATTATTAATTTTAAATTTTTATATATTTTTATATGGTATTTTTCACCAGTGATATGTTGGCATAATTATCATTACAGATTATATAGCAATGATTTTTTTTAATCACAGCTCTTTCAAGTGTTTGTTGAACAATCTTAATTTATTTACTCAAACATAAACAAAACAAAATGATTCTATATTTATAAGAAGGATAAAATTTTGAATTGAAATTTTACGAAAAAAATTATATAATAATTGTAAGTATTAAATATAATTTTAAATTTAATTTTAAATTAAATGTATGAAAATGTACTTTTATATTTGTTTATTTATATATTTGAGCAATGATACGAATGGAACTCGTACGCAAGATGTCAAATATATATAATTAAACAGTTACCACTTCACACTATTGGATTTTTACTTAACTCTTTCACGACTTCTGCTACATATATGTACCCTTGAGTTTATGTCAGGACTAAATGCTTTTAATTAGGTAAAATTTTGTGTATATGTATACTATTTAGTTTTCTAATGCGAAAACATAGTGTCTGCATTCGTGCCGACGCAAAATGTTATGATACATGGTGTAATGTATTAATGACCGGTCTACCCCATAAAAAATAATAGTACTTTAACAATATTCTAGTGAAAATATAATATATTATATATGGTTTAAAAATATTTTTTATTTTAATATTCACCTGTATAGCAGCTAGGAGAAGCACATTTTCAATTTATTTGTCAAATCATGATACATCCTATGGCAATATATGCCCCTCTTGTACCACAAGTTATGATTAAATTATCAAATTCAAACATGGTAACCAGTCAGTGTTTGATGATGAGAAAGTTGGTCGTCCTTGTGAAATTTCTGATCAAAAAAGAGAGAAATATTTGCATGCGTGAAGGAAAAATGCAGAATCACTATCAAGGATATCTCATGACGGTTGAGTGTAAGTACCGGAGACGTGCTTCCCATTTTGAATGAATCTTGCGTAAGTAAATTAGTATCCAGATTTGTTCCACGTTTTCTTTTTTTGATATGTGTGAAAAACGGAGGGAATGATATCAGGCAAACCTTCTCATTTTTAATGAACTCGGTGACTAATTTCTCAGAAATATTATTACTGTGGATGAAACCTCATTATCCTTGTATGTTTTTGAGAAAGGAATGAGCCCAGCAAATGGAGATTTCCTGATGAAACGAGTTCCAGAAAGATGGGATCTTGAATATGTCATCGAAAATCATTGATGTTGGTAATATTTGGGATCAAAGTTGGGATCAAAGCTGTATGAATTTCTCTGAAAATATGTCTGTGGATTAGTTCCATCTACTACAGCAACCTTGTAGATACATTCTGCCTTAATCGCAAAAAACCACATGATCTCCATCTATGGCTTCTCTAAGACAACACCTCAATCCATCATAATGGAGAAATGGCTTTTTAGAACTCTTGCATTGCTGTAAGGAGTGTATGGACCACAATGGATCTTATATGGAAAAATAAAGCCTACATACTTTTGTTGTTCTTTTGTTAAACTACACCGTTCCTGTTGGTTTCCTTTAACACCTATTTTGGGTACTTATTGGATGCATGATATACTGTCACTTTTTTTCACTTTACTCGAGCACTTTGGATAGCGCAGCATATTTAGTAATTTATTATCCCCATGTTCGCTAGAAAATAATGCGTCACTAAAAGGTTTAAAATAATTTTTTTTACATAATTATATTTAGATTTTCTAAAATTCTCCATATTTTACATACATCAGTTTCTTTTAAATAAATTTTTTTTTAATTTTATTCACACTTTTTTCAGTATTTAAAAAATATAAAACTAAAGTTAATTAAATTAAATATTATTTTTTCGTTTTAAAATTAAATTATGACAGGCACTTACACTAAATTGTTATTATTAACTTGATTGTTATTTTTATTTCTTATACCAGTGATTTTTAAATACTGACATTGAGTTTATTATTTCATATATTTTGTAAAATATATATTGATACGTATATACTCATACATTCATAGAACATGGATTCACCCTAGCAGCCCCAAAATAATTTTGGTTAAAATGTTATTTTTAATTGCACAACAAACATAGCACTAACCTTTCTAGTGTCCATGTATATCTTTTTTTAATATTCTTGTTGAGTCAATTTTTTACATCTTTGAAAAGAAAAGTTTACGAAGAGTGTGAAAAGTGAATGACAATTGACGGGTATTATGAAATCATTTTGTAGAAGTATTTATATTAAGGTCTTCTTTCTAGGGCAGAGCTTTTGTTGTCTTTGGCACCGATATTTTTTTCCCATGTTTATTACACTGTCAACGTACTTCTGCATTTATGATGTTATTTAGACAAATGTTTAGAGAGGTTTCCAAAAATAATAAATTATGATTTATAAATTAATTGATAAAAATGACGAGAGGTAAATAAAGGAATATGAAGGAGGCGCAATTTTTCTATAATACAAAATGAATAAAATAAATGAACCAAGGAATATTTAAAAAAAATTTAAATAATTTATTTATCTATATCTAAAAAATCATGGTTAATACTAATTAATTAGTATAATTTTGAAGTGCAATAAAAACAAAAATAATGAGAAAATGTAAAGATTATAAAAATGACAAGTCAAATTGGATCCTCGTATGAATTAGAAAAGACAAATTATAAATAAGTTAATAACTTTGAAACTATATATATACACCAACATATATACACCAATATATATACCTCGCTTTGCGTCGTTTCGTTTTGCGTTTTTTCGAAGTTTCGTCGCTGCTGAATTAGTACTAATTTTCACTGTGCGTCGTTAGATTTTCGAAGTTGCGTTGTTTTGGGTTTGAGTCTTTAATTTTTTTTTAAATTTTTGGAAATTTTCTTTTTTTATCTAAAAAATGGCACGATATTTGTACTAATTGCGCTATGTCATCAAAACTCGGAGATTCCCTTTCTAACTAAAAATCAACGCAATTTTAATACACTTTTATTTTCACTTTGTTTTGCTAATTTTTTTTTTGCTAATTTTAGAGTTGAGTCGCATTTTTTCGAACGTAACCACGACGCAAAGTGAGGTATTGTCATATATATATATATATATATATATATATATATATATATATATATATATATATATATATATATATATATATATATATATATATATATATATATATATATATATATATATATATATATATATATATATATATATATATATATATATATATATATATATATATATATATATATATATATATATATATGTGTGTGTGTGTGTGTGTGTGTGTGTGTGTGTGTGTGTGTGTGTGTGTGTGTGTGTATGTGAATTTTATATGTATGAATATATTTTAAGAAGGATTTTGTAAAAAATAATAATGATTTTGATGGTAAATTTTATGTTCAAAATATTTTACTCGATATATTTGAAAATTTAATTAAATAATTAGTGCATTTATCTTAACTTATTGTAAAGATTGATAAAGCTCTATTAAATCGCATTATTTGTTTCATCAGTCTGATTTGATTTTCGCTCAGTGAAATAAGAAAAAATAATTATTTTCCTATTATATGATATATAGATAATTATTAATTTATAAATTAAGTAAATATGTTGATGATTTTATTAAAGTTTATTGTTATCAATTTTCCTAAACAATTGCTTGTAATAAAGAAACATTGCTTTCTCAGACATGAAAAACTCTAAATCCACATTATTTTCTTTGCAGCTAATTGCAGTGATTAAAATATCCCAATGATGATAAAGTCAACAAACATTATTAGCAGATGCTATAATAATAATAATAATAATAATAATAATAATAATAATAATAATAATAATAATAATAATAATAATAATAATAATAATAATAATAATAATAATAATAATAATAATAATAATAATAATAATAATAATAATAATAATAATAATAATAATAATAATAATAATAATAATAATAATAATAATAATAATAATAATAATAATAATAATAATAATAATAATAATAATAATAATAATAATAATATATAATAATATATAATAATATATAATAATATAATAATAATAATAAAACGGAAAATTTGGAAAAATAAGAATTTAATGAAAGATTTCTCACAAATATTGAAATACTTCTAAATCCAAAATTAATTATTTTATTGAGGATATTGGAAAAAGAATTGACGAGAATTGAAACATTATAAGTAGTGGTCAAGTATTAGTTTTGAAATGGAAATAAGCTTAGAAACGCCTGGGATAGTGAACAATGGGAGATACTTTGATAAATATGTCGATCTTTAGAGTCACATATTCGTGATAAACCAATAATATCCTCATTCTCTAATAGAAATAAAGAAGTTATAAAAGCAGGTTTTATTAGAAATAAGTCAGGTTTACAAGAAATAAGTAATAAAAACCTCAAAAAATATGAGATCTGTGGACATTGAGCAAAATTTTCAAAATTGGAGGAAATATGGCTGAGAAAAGACTATTCAAACTTATGTCTCTGTTAGACTAGATGCTCGCATCAAATTAGAACAGCTTCTATAGGAATAATTTAGAATCAAAAAGTTGAATCAGTGATACCTGAAAAGAATAGATCAAAGTTAGGTGCCTTATAAAATTCAAAAGATGCATTAAAGCTCAATTTCACTGAAAGCTTCAATAACTGGAATTACTATATTAATGGCTCTATTTATAATATATTTTAAATTCCCATCATTGTTCTCCCTTTATATATATATATATATATATATATATATATATATATATATATATATATATATATATATATATATATATATATATATATATATATATATATAACCTGAACCCATATAACTTATATGTTCTTTTTCAAATTAGGAAAATAATCCTTCTGATTTTATTAAGTTTATGTGAATCTTAAGACATTTTAGACTCATCCTGTTCATTATATATCGCATAATAAAATTTGAGTATAGGAGAAAATCAGAAATGATAAATACTAACATGTAACCCTTACGGCTCTGTTGGAAAACCTTTATTTTAGTATACATTTATATTTTATCTTTACCACCAGGTTCTGCTTATAATTTAATTTTTTGTTTATATTATTTCATGTTCTCCTATATTTTATTGTAAAACATATGAAATAGATTGATGTTTGCAATATACATAATTTTTTATTTGTGTGCTTGTGTTGCTGACAATGTATAATTTATCGTCAAACTCAACTTCAGCAATGATAATGACAACTTCATTGATTACCATTGAAAATTAATGTTTTGTAAGTATTTCCATAATATGTCCATAATATGTTCATAACATTTGTCATGAAAATAATTAATAAATGAGCCATTTATATTGAAAGTGCAATAAGTTACTTTTGGCGAAGAATATTTTAAAGCTATTTACGATTAGAAAAGTGTATGGTATTTTTATCTTTAAACATTTCACTTGCAATTTTTTTCATAATCATTACTATTTTATCAATATATATGTTATAGTTAAACAGAAGTGCATATATATTTATTTTCAAAATGACATAAGCCACTTTATAGTAATAAAAAATCTCACTTCGTAATCATCTGTGCCCAATTTTGTTTTTATGAAAAATATATGTAACCGTGATTAACAAATATAAGTGAAATTTCTCTATAGTTAACATAAATATTTTTATAAATATTAAAATGCAAAATATTTAATATCTCAAGATAGCACAAAAGTGATTTATGTCACTTTCAAATTAAACGGTTCAGATTATCATTAACATATTTGACTTAATGGATGAAGAAATTATTTGAAAAATGCTAAATTGCTGTTGTTATTGAGAGATATATTTTTAGATTTTTTGGATCGTCTGGGATATGCCACAAATGCCATTTAGATATAGCTCCACATGAGTTAATAATGAGATGTCAGTTTCGAGTGTATCATATCAATTGTTTCGTATGTACCTATTGTAAGTGCAAGCTGTCTACTGGATCACGATATGGACTGTGTAATGAGAACCTATTCTGCGAAATGGATTACTATTCTCAAATTTTATATTTTAGTCAATCTCTAAATGACGATTGCCAATTCAGTTTAGCTAGTAAAACAAAACAAACTGTTAGAAAAAAGAGAATAACTTCCAATACAATCAGAAACAATAATTTGGTGAATGATTGTGAATAAAATTAAAAGTCTAGATTTTTTGACTTTTTTATTCTTGATTCTTTTATTTTATCTTTCATGTTAACCCATTTGATGCCAAATTCTCTTTAGTCTTTTAGATATCAATTTATAGCAGATGAAAAATTTAGTAATAAATTATTAAATCTACAAATAGACTATAACATCTGTGAAATACATATTAAACGAAAATAAAAAATTTTAAATTTATCATTTGTGCGCATTTTTGGTGTCTATTTAAAATTATTCTGTAAAATATTTCTATTTGTTATTATTTCTATTTGTTCCCACTTGAGGACGCTGTCTATAAATAGGTTAATAATACTTTTTAATTAAGTCCGAAAATTTAATAATTCATTGAAATTTTCGGAATTATATTACTGGCCAAAATACCATTTACAATTGAATTTTTATTGGTCAAACTATTCTTTAAATCATTAAATTAATTTCGGTTACACACACTCAGGAAACACTTTTTGTTTGTTTCTTATTATTGTAAATAGTATATTATAATTAATTATGTTTTTATGATAGAATAGAATTTTAGAAATAAAAATTCATTTAGTCATAAGCTTAAAATTATTTAAACCAAGTTTTATTTTATTATTGAGTTAAAGTTATGGAATTTTACAATACTTGATTCCCATGATTTGTTAGATAGTAATAATTTAGAATGTGTTAAAGTCTATAATAGTGTTTTCAAACTTATTCTTAATGAAGACCTGTAAAATTCCGAATGATTTTGTTGGGGTTTGTGATGAAATTAAATATTACCAAATATTGATCTATTTCCATGCTTGTCTTGAAATATTAACAATAAGAACAGGTTCCCGACTTTACCAACATTTATTATCTATTACAATTACAGTCGATTAAATTTTTTCTAACACAATTACACAAAAAATATTCACCACTCAAAACTAGGGCTCTATTATTACAGTGAGTAATAACTCAATTCAATGATGGCTAAACTGCCTCTCGGTTGAACCTCTTCGATATACTTGTACAAATTAGCTAGTTACTTCAACTTCTGTTTCCCTTTCTTTAATCTCTGTGATACCTTGTTTCCAATTGTCATTCCTTCAAATTATGATAAATTCTGAGTTTCCTATTCTCCATTTCTGTAGTTTTTACCAAATTTTCTTTCTGTCCGACTTAATTTGTGTTTCCCCTTTAAAGACAGTCATTTTCTGGAATTTGTAGATAACCTTTTTAATTTTTGCTTTTATTGAACAATCTGCTGTTAATTTCTCTGTTATCCCAAACAACTGTCGAGATGTAAATTCCAATTGATTCTGCTATTTTATTTTCCTCCATTTACTTATGTGATTCGTCAGGTTTATCGGATTAGCTGTCGAGATATGAAAATTTAATTTCGATTTTGTTTTTATTTATATTTTCTTAATATAACTTCTTAATTAAGAACGACATTGTCGTATCTCATCGATTCTTTGCTATTTTTCCCCTTGCTTCTGCTTCTCAAAATTCTGGAGTAGCATACCCTTTATTTTAAACCTATTTTCCTCACTCATTTTACTCACTATAATAATTATTTAATTTTATTGTTTAGATATCCTCAACATTTTTAAGCCGAAAATACATTAAAAAAACTGATTATATATAATAACTAAAACTAAATTATCAAACGGTATTTAGTCAGTTTTATTTTTGATGACCTGGATTGATCTAAGGACAAGTGGATCTTTAAGAGGAACTTTAAATTTGATTTTGCTCATCGTAGGTTAACATTTAACAATAAAGAAACTTTAGATATAATAGAAATTCCTCAAAGACAATATCCAACAACCACACAAAAATATAGCACTTCATAGTAGTTATTTTTAAAAATTTCATAATTAGGAATATCATTCTGTGGGGAATTATCTTTAGAATGATTCCTGTATTAATATCCTAGTGTTCTCTCACTTTTGTTAATTTTTATGACGAATTCATACTTAGGTCCTTTAACTAAAAGTGGTCAATCTAACAAAAGTCAAACACTATTGTATATTACGTGTTCTCATCTATCATTGTAGTTTAATCCTTTTTTCTCCGAGTTTCATTTACGAAGTCAACTGATTTCAACATTAAAATTCCTCTTGATATTTTATTTGTCAATTGTTGCTTTATTGTATGTTAAAAAACGAATTTTGTTTTCTACTTCGCGTTGATTATATTAGCTACCATGAATTCCTTTTTTTCACGTCCATAAAATAACAATCTTCCAATAATTTATTTTAAATACAACACTATCATTATACAATGTTATTAAAACACACAATATATTTGAGGAGTTTTTTCAGTATCAAGTATTGATATTTCAGAAGGACATGTTTCATTCTTCATAAATTTCATTCCCATCAACAATTTATTACTTTAAATTTATAAACATTTAACATTTTATATTATACATTTAAAATGTTAATTTGAAAATGCTATTTGAAAAATAATTTATACAATAAATCTTTAAAGTTAATATTTAATTTTTAAATATATACTTGTAGATTAAACGCGTAAACAAAATTTTTATTAATAAATATTGTATTTTTAAAATTACACTTTCTCATCAATTTAAAATCGTTTGATGTAAATTGCATTTTTGTGTTTTTTTTAATTAATTTGCTCAACCCTAACAATGATGAATAAGGACAATTTTTTTTTATTCAACAAAATCCATAGATTTTCTTTAAAGATTTTGTATAAGAATTGTTTTTTACAAGATGTCATTGTTGTCAAATTGGAGGTTATTATTTCCACAACTTTTGATTATACATTATATTTTCTCAAATGACCATAAGTATAAGCTATTTGATGGACAGAGTAACATTTTTTTCTTAAAGATTTTTATTGGTTTTCTATTTGTATAATTTCTAGCTTTATTTTGCTGGAACACAAATGCCTACAATTTGTTCTTTAAACTTGGTGACATATCTCCAATTATTTTTTTTCAAATAGACATAACTATTCGAGTTGAAAATAAGGTACTATATATTTCTTTGAATTAGCGCAATAATTTTTTTTTTATTTATAAAATTTATCATTCCATCGCACACAATTTAATATGACATTTTATTTAATAATTTCCAAATTCCTATACTTAAAGTCTAATTCAAACATTTCACCTTCTTGTGACCGTAAATGGTTCATAGTATGTAAACATTTTTCAAAGGCTACGTAGTCGAAATTATAACCGAATATGAAAATTACCAAAATTTTTGTCATTTCTCCCAAAGAAACATCTTTTCTTCCATGTTGGTTATATATGTGCTGCAATCTACGATTGAAATCAGGGAGAAAATATTGATTAATTTTCCTAAAAAAATGAGCAGATTTAATAATTGTAATTAATAATTTTATTAAGATTTAAATATCGATAGTAATTGCATGTTTCTTTCCTGCGATCAAATGTGAATCAAATTCATTTGGCTAATGCATTGAAATAATTAATTAGCGGATTAGCAATACGTCGCGTTTGACAGAGACATGCTGACTTTGCCCCATCACCGGTCCCATAGCAAATCAGTCTTTTGATACAAATTTAATACAATTTTTAACTTGAAAGTTGTTCATATATATATATATATATATATATATATATATATATATATATATATATATATATATATATATATATAATATTATACCATATATAATAGTATATATTTATAATAATCATAATTTATAATATAATATTTATATATAATAGATTTTTTAAATACATATTATATTATTATATACTATATAATAATATAATATGTATTTAAAAAATCTATTATATATAAATATTATATTATAAATTATGATTATTATAAATTATATATTATATATAAATTATGATGAACATAATGACAATTGTAATTTTTTAAATGTAACTATGAAATAATGATGGTTGACAATTATAAATTATCAATACCAATCTGGATATGCTTGATGAATGATGTAAATAAAATTCTTCCAAGCGTGATCTGAATAATTTCTATTAAAAATTAATAAATATTTGTTTAAATATATTTCTTTTGCATTCTTAAATAGGATGGCAATTTAATGTGTTTTTATCTGTTATTAGTAGAACAAACTTTATAATTGCTGTTTTCTTTAGTTGAAATTATTGATAGATATAAGATTTAAAGAAGTTAAACTTCAATAATAAATACATAAATAAATAAATAAATTCATAATTATATTTGCATTCGAAAATTTTGTAGTAGATTTTAATCATAATAAAACTCCTCATATTATGAGAAAATAATATTCCGATTTTATAATTTTTTGTTTAAATCGATTCCGTAAATAAAATAATTTCGTAAATACTTTCCATAATGTTTAACTAATCCTTTTTTTTAATTCAAAATATTTGTTTTCAATTGGAATTTTGCTTACATAAAAAAGATTTTGAGTTTTTGGATTAAATTGGTTATTATAGTTTAAAAGGAAGATTTATAATTTAAACAATTCAGTAAATTTCAGTTCATTTTGGTACGGCCTTCATCAAGTGTCTGTAACAAATTTTTGCAGCGGTAACCCACAATTAAATTACTTTTTTAACATTAATATTGATGCAGGGTTAACTAGAATTGTAATGTAGTTATTCCGCAGGAAAATAGTTCAATAAAATACTTCCAGCTAATGTGATATCTTCAAGAATTTACTCCAGTTTAATCCAAGGAAACGAAATACTGCTTACCAACTACTTAATTGATGTTTCGTAGGACACTGGTGCACTGTGGACTTATGAAAGATTATCATTACAATAAAAAGATTGTCCAAAACTAAATATCATAGTTTTAAACCTAGATTATTTTCTCAATCTCATGATATGTATGATTTTATTTTCTGGTCTTTTGACCGCTTGGAACCTGGATTTGCTCGGGCCACGCCTAAGCCGGTCGTGCGGTTATAAAATTATAAATATTTCTTGCCTTAGTTTAAAACTCATGTGAATTCAATAAATAAAAAGCATTTTATATTAAAACTCAACTAATTAGCAAATTTATATAGTTAAGAACCATTGAAAATTTTAATGGAGTACTCCATTAATGTAATTTTTCAGTTTAATATCACAGAAATAAATAATCTGCAATCGTTGATGTAGCTAATTGGTGTAGAGGAAAATGTATTCTGTTCACTATAAATCGTATTTGCATAAAAAGCAATTTTTCTATTGAATAATGAATCCACTTATTCAAACAAAAAAAAACATTAAAACTAAAGGAAACACTTTTGTTGTGTAATTACCGCAAAATTAATTATCGGATGATATAAAAATTAAAGTTTATTTCTTTCGAAATAAATAAGCAAAATAAATTAAAAATCATTTTATAGCTACGTAGAAATAAATAGCCTTTTTGATTGTTTGTTTATATTTGGATTTATTATTTTGTTTTAAGCGAGTTGAAGTGTTTTGTCATAGGGGCAGCAGTTTGCACTGAGAATTAACTATGGAAATATAAAGAAAAGGTAAAATTTATGTAGATAAGTAAAAATTAAGGATCCAATTTATTTCTGCTAGAACCGGAATTTAATGTGAATTAAAATTTTTAAAATGAGATAAAATAGCCCCGAATTGTTTGAAAGAGAAAAGATTAAAAAATGACAAACAAGTTTAAGACGTATGAAATGTCGAAATAAAATTAATACATTTATTAAAACAATTAATTTCGTTAATGAAAATAAAAATGATAAAAATTTTATCGTATAAGATACATACGTTTGAAGTTACCGAATGAGTTGAGACTTGTCAAATATACTGAAATAATAATTTTTTTGTAGAAAATATCATAGGTGAAATTATTAATTACGTCAAAATATGGAGGGCCATAATTTATACCCCCCAAGAAAGTAAATGAAAGTCAACTATTTCAATTGTTTCCTCATCAAATTTAGGGAAGAGTTGAAATTTAAATTACAATAAATTAATATTATTACTTGAATGCTAGAAAAAAATTAATGTACTTGAATCGAAAATAAAAAAAAAGTTATTTTTAATTATCTTAATTTTATACATAAGTTGTTAATAAATTTTAACCCAAAAAATGTGAAATGTGTCATTTTGAGGTGTTGGCTGTTCCCGTGTTCAGATTTTAAAATAAATCATTCTCATGATCTTCCACTCAAGGAAATATTACCGTGATCGGATTTGAGATATTATTTTTCAAACTACTTCAGTCAATTGTCAGCGACTCGGCAAGAAATGTGCATGTTTTCTCATTTTCTTTTCTTATATTTCTAATCATTTTCGGAAATTTTTTCATTTGAAAAATTACAAATTTAAATTCAACAAAAATTGAATATGTATTTAAATATTTTCTACAATTTTCTGCTAGTTATTTTTTGAATTTTAATTATATAATTATATAATTAAACGTCGTATGTATGTCCGGTTGTCCATACGTACATCGCATAAGCATTTTTTCTCATTTCAAAAGTTTTATCCAATTCAATAGTAAATTGTTTTCATATTACACGATTTTCATTAAATTAGTATTTTTGTTTTAATTAGTAAAAATGTTTTGACAAATAGGTTTGTGAACATGATGGAAAGTTCGATGCCAATACTCGAAGTCATGATTAGTATCGAGAAGAATATTAAAAAATTTTGAAACATACACAAAAGGATTTTTAATTAAATTAAAATTTGTTTTTGAACAGTAATCAAATTTGCAATTTTCTTCTGTCATTTTTGCCGAATCTTTACGATATAAAAATCACAAAATTTCTGTAAATTGAATCAAAATTTTAAATTAATAAAAAATGTTGTTGAGGTGTGTGAGTCTGATAAGTTAAAATCTGGGTGTGATTTTGTTGAGATGTGTGAGTCTGGTGAGTCAAATAAATTAAATAGTGTGAGCAAGGATGATGTGTTAGTATTGCCGTACTCAGAAGGTTTTAAGGATTATAAAGTAAAGATAAGAAAGCAGTTAGGGAATGTAAACTATATGATAGTGTCAACTTCATATGTTTATTAATAAGTCTAAAACTCCGGTCGAATTATGTTCCGATCTCGTTTATCAGTTTACATATGATGGGTGTAATGCCTCATACATTGGAGAGACTTAATAAATTTGTTTAAAATCCTTAATTTATATAGTTATTATATCCCACCTGATGATGACAGGAAAACTGTCGAAATTTATGGTGAAAAGAGTGTTTGATTGGCGTTTTCTTATAATTAAATCATTGCCATGTATATTTAACTATTTATTAATAAAAAGTGAATGCATGGTTTGTAGAGACTCATATGGATATCAATGTTGCTAAAAATTATAACAAAAACAACTCATGTTTTATTAGGTAAAATGAAAATACTTCATTATAAGTCTTTTATTTACCATTTCTTATAACTATAGTAAGTCTCACCTAATATTGGAAATATCTCTACAAAGACAAAAATTGTATTTTTAGATGAACATTAGAGTTGCAAGATTTTCACCAAGACAAATCGGGAAAATTCCGGAAAACCGGGACGTCTGGCAACCTTAGTAACTATAAAAAATTAAAATAATAAACCAAGTATAAATATAAAAATCAATAAACTCACATATTTTTAAATAATTTAATAGCTTTAAATATTGTAAATAAAAAAGTAACTTTCCCACGACGGCCACAGATTAAATTAAACAAAAACAAAACTTAACCATCTGTCATTCATAACAAAAACAAACTACCCAACAGGAAAAGTTTCATATTAAAACCCATCGAACAAGAAAGTTAATTCGAAAAATAGAAAGAGTGTGATAAATAAAAGAAAATTTGGAGGCAGTTGTCCGCCAAAATTTTAAATTTTGTTTGCAATATTGCAATGCAAAAAAACCGGGACAATTAAACGTCCCGAAGATCTCTTTCGGGACACCGGGACAATGATCTCAAAACCGGGACGTCTGGCAATGAACATTGACAGTTGGTGTTTGGTAAAAAATAATAATACAATGTAAACTTTAGAGGAAAAAAACAAGTTAATATATTATTCTGCTCATTTTATATATAAATTATAATACAAAATTATGTGTATACTAACCTTCAATCTAGCAAAATGAACCTCTTATGGAGAAAAATCTATTAAGAAACTCAGAAATTGACGACAGAGAAACCACAAAGCATATCACTTTTACACAAGAAATTTTAAAGAAATATATGCATTTTTGTAAAAATGGTTTTTCCAATAATAAATATATCTGGGCTGTATTTTTTCAAATTTTTCAAAATACTTTCTTAATTTACAACATATTTCAACAAAAATTCAATCCATCTGGATGTTTTCAATAAGATTATGGAAGTCAATTAACTCCAGTTTATAGAAATTTATTTGAATTTGTAAATCTTCATCTGAATTTCTTTTAATTGTTATACTCAATTCTTTAACATCACTCTAAATGTCGTCATCTCTGAGGAAAAGTTTCTTTCATTATAATGTGGCTTGTATTCTTCTTGTGAAAAGTTCTCCCCTATGATACATTTTAATATTATAAAATTCAAAATCTAATAAAATTCTAACAAAACCGTCATTAAAAACAAATAATAACAAACAAATGTACATAAAAAATTTTACATAAAATATTTTACAAAATTGCTTTTAAACATTATTCAAAATCAAAACAAATTTTTAAATACCATCATTTTTATTAATAAATAAATAAAATCCAAATCTAAATCATTAGAAGTCATTTAAAATAATGTTTCGATAAAAAATTGCACCTGAAATTTTCTAAAAATTAAATTTACAAAAATGTTTTACATATAAAATATATTATACAAAAATTATAAAAATTATAATATAAACATTACAAGCTTTTACTCCATTATAAAATATTTTATTAAGAATTTTGTAGATTTTTAGTAACAATAATTAAATTTATTAATAAAATAATCATAGAATTTCGAAGAAATTGTTTTCTTTATTTATAGCTTTTTAAATAATGTTGAAATTTTTGAAATTGTTTTAAACTTATATTTTCACTTTCAACTGCCCAGAAAATACATCATCCGGATAATATTTTTATTTTTATCGTATAAAACCCCGAATAAATTAAATTAGGCAGTATAGACGGTTAACATTTACGAATTTCAATCCTCATTTTACCCAAAAGGAAGTTACCAAAATTCATTTTGTTAAAAATATATTTAAAAATATATTTAAATTTGCTTGTGTGTTTTATTATAAGAATCGCATGTGCTGTGTTTAAATGGTAAATTTATTTTATTCTTACTTATTTTCAAATTGATAATAATCTAGTGTAAATAAATCTTAACGAATGTTGTATGTTTATTATAATTGCAATTGTTTATTTTTCTTTTATATATTTAAAGTATATGTATTTCAGGATTGCCTTTCTCACCTTCTTTTTCTTATTCTTCTTTCTTAAATAAATTTTTGAATTTTCACTCACAAATTTACTATCTATAATTAAACAGTTCAACAATTTTAAAAGTAATTTGTATTAATAAATACTTTTAATAAATTACAAAAAATGCTAAATAATTAAAATTATTCCGATGATTAACTATTTCAATTAATATTTTGAATAAATAAAGTTGTAAAAAATACGAAAAATCTTTCTTTTCAACTCAATAATTAAGTTTTTTCCAAGAGGGACTGTTTTTTTCTATTAATAACATATTTATAAATTTGAGATTTATGTTCGAAAGAATTTTATTGAATTAAATGAAAAAAATAGCAATGATAAAAACAACAATTTGAAAATTACAAATAATAAATGACAAATAATAAAACCAAAGTCCAATGTTCCATACAAAATCTGTGGCTAATTTTAATCTTGATTTGTTAAAAAGCAAAAATTCAGTCAATTGTCAATTTGTGTTGAGAGAAAAACATAACAAAAAAGTGGAGAAAAATGTTATTATTAAATGAGAATAAAAAGTTCTAATAATAAAATTAAAATTAAATTCTATTTATGCATTTCAAAGACTGAATTCCTCATTGAAGCGATTGTACCATTGTATATTTAATCCATTTATAAAAACAGGATGCTTTATAAGCAGTCGTTAACAAACAATTTCCGGTTAAATGTACGAACCAGTCGTCTGATACGAAATAAAACTAGGTTTTATTGGGAATTTAAATTATATTAAATTCAATTTATTCATTTGAATTTTTTGTTTAAATTTATGTAAAAAATTGAAAAATCGATTATATATATATTATATTATTTTATATTACTTATAATAGAAAGTAGTATGACTAAATTATTTATTCAAATTTAAAATTCATTAAATTACTATTAAATAATAATATTTTAGAAGTTTTTGATATCAATATGCCAAATGTGTTTCCCTTAATTTATATATATATATTTTATATATTTTAAATATATATTAATAGTGTAGAGTTTGAATTTATTTGTTTTATTTATTGTTTTATTTAAATAAAAATAAAAGAAAAGAAATTGAAAATAGTAAATCAATGATGGAGTATAAGATTTTAATGATAAATGTTAAATTTTTTAGCTTCAATCTGTTTTTTTAGATTATCCAGCGTTTCTCAACCTTTTAACCATTTGACGACGAATTTTAAAAAATGAAATTTCTGTAACTTTAACGATAGAAATCAGCTATATAGCTTGTTTAATGTATATTAACGAGTATAGACAAAACTAGTCGAAAATACTATAAACACGAGTAGGGCAAGCGTTGGTTGTAATAACACAGAGAATAAGGCATCCATATTTTTTTTAATTTGACTGGGACATATATGTCCCGACAGTGGTCAAAGGGTCAAACAATGAAAAAGGTCAAATCCATGAAATAATACTCTTATCGTGAGGAAACAAACTTTATAAATTCAATTTTTTTATTTATATTGAATTTTCTTTATTATTTTTGTTTTACTTCTTATTCTGTTCATTTTATAATTTTCTTGAACTAAATTATTGATATGTTTAGTACTTTTTTATTTGCATTTTATTATTTTTTTTGTTTCAACGGACGTTTATTTTCTTTGTATATAAAATATTTACTTTGTGTATAACTTAGAAAAATTTTATTTTTTAAGCATAAAATAGAAAGGAAAGATCATCTAAAATTTTATGATCACCAAAAGTCGTCAGACAAATATTTTGAGGCTTATTTTAGTCGGAGGACGAGAGAACTTTATTAAATATTAACGTGTATAGAATGTGTATTATATTTTTATCTATATGTTTTGCTCAATTTAACTTTCGAGAAATTGTATTTGATGAACTACGAGAGTTCTTTAATTATTTACGGTCGTTCATTTGCACTCTCAACGGCTGGGTTTTTTATATTATTTTATTTTTAATTTTTAATAATTTTTACGTTACTATTTAACTTTAAATAAATATTATACTAAAGTATTTTATATACATGGCAAAAATTGTTTTTATTAAATGAATTTTTTTTAATTGGTTTTTTATAATTGCCATATAAAGTATTCTTTACGGTTACACAAATAGTCGACCAAATAGATAAATGCTTATCCTGGCGTGTAGTTTTTGGGTATGAAGGAAACCCAACATGTTTTCATGTGTAATTATATGAATATATATTTATGAATGTACTGATGTGGTTATATAAATGAGTACAAATAAAATTCAAATGCACAAAATTTTGAGTGAATAGTAATTAAAATTTTAAAAAAAATTTTTAAAAATTAATTTAAAAATTTAAAAATTAATATTTCTCAAAGGATTACAATTATAGTTAAACTAAAAATCAAATACGATTATGATCATTATAAATCGATGAGTGGTCCATGGGCAAAGTTATATAAACTAAATAATTAATTAATTAATATCTTGTTGATGTCATTAATAATTTCAATTTCAAAGCTTGATAATCATAATTGTGGCCTGATAAGTGATGGCAAAATAAGTTGCCTTTATTTTATTTATTTTAGATAAATATTTAGTAAAATAGCGATATGGCTTGAAATTGGATTGATTAATTTCGGTTTGGTGTTATACAGGGAAAGGCAAAGTTTGTCTAATTTTCCATTTTCGATCGAAACCAAACGGTGTAAAAATTTCTCAAAAGGGTTTAGAAACTTGGTTTTGTAATTAGTGTCAATCAGATTCGTAAATGAAAAAAAATATTCAACAGATGTTCCAGAGTTTCAGATATATGGCTGTTTTTGTTGAGGAATACGATTGATCTACAGAAGGAGAGGATCCAAACGAATTTTCTCCGACATCTGAAGAAGTGAACCGAATGTAAGTACTAAACTGAGCAATATATGTATGGATTTGAACGACTGTGAATGTATGTCATGAATGTGAATGAATATAATTTAATTTTTAATACAATTGATAAAAGTATGAATAATTTAGTTATAATAAATATTTATAATAATAATAATAATAATGATTTAAATAAAAATAATTTGATTTTGGATGTGGCACACATTTATGAAGCATAAATAGGACATTTGAAAGGCGTTATTAGTAAAACACAAAATAATTACAACTGGATCTTGCAATTTACTACTAAATTGCATTTTAAACACTATTTACACGGAAAGCCTTTTCAATGAGCAGATCATTTGACAATTAATTATGCTCCAAACCAAAATGCCGATTATACTACAATTTTAGACGTGGAAAAAATCACCATATCAGTCTAGATATGAAATTAGGGTACCGGAAAGGTGAATTACATAAAAATGTCGATGCTTTATCATGAAATGAATGTCATACATGTATATAATGTCAGACGATACATTAAGAACTAAAAAAGAGAAAATTAAAGAGACGAGTTTTAATTTTAATACTATGAGATGATGGTTTAGTGTGGCATACCTTAGCAGTCTAGGTGAGAGAAAATATATATAAAGGAAATGAAACTAAGTTTGAAATTTACAATAATGTTGTAATCACAAACAAAAATAAAATATGGATAATAAAGGAAACATATAACAAATTATAAAGCATATCCATTAAACTTTATGTCATGTAGATGTAAAATAAAGTCCAGGATTATGTTTCACAGACATTTTATTTTTAAAATAAAAGGAAGCAAATGGAAAAGGTAGTTCAAATATTGTGAGGAGTGTCAAAGACGAAAGACATTGACAATGCGCACGAAAGAAACCATTGTTAATCACAAAGACTCAAATCAAATTTATTTAAGACTATTTTTTATTGACTTTAGCGGACCTTTGAAAGCTACAATTCATAGAAAAGATATAAATTGACAAATTCAGTAGATACAAATCATTAAATTTATTAAAAAGAGAGTTTGAAGACTATAAATCAGTAATATATCGATGTTTGTTGATACTCACGAATTTTCGGCACTGCCTTTTTCAAGTGAATTTATATGTATATATGTATATTTATATGAATATATATGTAATATATTGATATGTTTTTTAAAGTTTTGAATTGTAATTGGGATTTGTGATAATTTAAACTCTCTTTTTAATAAATTCAATGGAAAAAATAATCAGTGGTGAAATTGGAAGAAATAAAAGTTCTTATAATAATACAAATCATTAAGTCCAGTATCAAGACAAGATGAAGAAACAACAGCAATGGTTTTGAAAAATAATTGTATTTGGAAAAATGGAGGACCGAAGTTTATACAATGTAACAGAGGGAAATTTTTGAAGCAAAATTAATAAAAGATTTAATAAATATTCATCAAATTCAAATAGTGTATTCAAGTGCGTATCATTATTTAGCAAATGGAATGATTGAAAGACAATTTAGAACAATAGGAGATACCATCCGAATTTCCTTAAACGATAAACTTTATAAAATCTGGGAGGAGTTATTACCAGAAGTGGAATTTATGCTTAATTCAACAATTAAAATCACAATAGGATTTAGTCAAGCAGAAGTAGCGTATGGAAAATATATAAAGTCAAATGACAACCAAGATTTGAATACGAAAGAATATATCGAACAGATAAATAAAGAAAAAGAAAAAATTAAGATTCAAATAGATAAGAATTAAAGAAAAATATTTTATAATAATGGTCTCAAACTAATCAAGAATTTGATGCCGGTGATAAGGTATGGATTAATGAGGATGTAACAACAAAGATATGATGGACCTGGAGAAATAATTGAGAAAATAAATGAACGGAGCTACGTGATAAAAATCTCAACAGGAAAAATAAAAACAAGAAATGTAGAGTGGATAAAAGAATTTAAAAGCTAAAGAGATAAATTTTAAAAGGAATGGGTGTAAGATTTATTTATAAATATTAATATATTCGAATGTTGGTGGTATGTTGAAATTGTATAATTACATTGATTGGGATGTTATTTATATTTAGTTAAATTCTCCATGCATATATATGTATAGGAAAATATATATATTGGAAAATTAGTTTTGTATGCAAATACTAAAACTATTAAAAATTGAAAATAAATTTTACGAAATTGTGTCATCATTATCTATAAAACTCAAAGTTGAGTATTCAGAATTTTTGTCAAATTATTTTCTGTCATTTTTTTCTAAAAATTTCTATAAATGATTTGTTACATTGCGTTTATTCATTACAGCGATTCTACATATCGAAATTTTGCATGCATATTTTACTATGCATTGTTTTTGTGTGTCAGTTTATTTTTTTTACCACTTTCCATATTAAATGCGTTTTTTCATTGCAACATTAAAAATCAACACACAGGTAAGTTTGTGTGTTTATATAATATAACTTATTGATTTTTTTAACATTATAAATGTGTTTATTTTTTGCAAATGTGTGTGTATACATCAAACTCTCCTCTTTAATAAATTTCTGGTTGTTCCCTTGCTGGCTAGCAGCCATATACCTTTCAACAGGTTATTATTAAAATATGAAAATAAAAATTCAAAATTTAAAAAGATTTTTAAGTCTTCGTGAACAATAAAATAAATAAAGAATTAATCTTATTAATAATAATTAATACAGTATTGTTATTGTGTTTTTATATGAGAAATATATTTATTCTTCCGCCTCCTGTAAATATAAATTATCAAAATGAATACATATACATTTAACACTTCTCTACCTCTTCTGGATTTTCTTCAGTTATTTGTGATAATTCATTAGGAATGATTGATACGTCTTCCTTTAGTTCTTTATCTTCAGTTGGTTGCTTTTCAAGCTCTACCAATGGTTCGATCGAAGTACCGTTTTCTATTTCATTCTAAAAAGGAATTATTATTAATTATCAAACAATATTATAATTAATTAAAAATTTTGATAGTCTTTTATCAAAATTGATTTTAATTACTCTCTTGCTTTGGCGGAATGTTTAAATGTAATTCCTTTCTTAGGGAATACTTTGGATATTACGTGTTCTTTGTTAAATACGCATACATTCACTAGGATATACTAATACAAACTAGATAATTATGTTGCAATAGTTTAATATGAAATTTTTCATATACTATGTCGTTAGTGGGAGCTAGGTGAGGAAAGGTCCAAATGTGAAATGTCATTTTTCTATTAGTTTATTTTTATTTAAAGTTGCAAAAAATATTCATTCTTTACTTATTAGCTTAATCGGCGTTGTTTGGCTGCGAAATGTATAATGGAAGTCATAATGAAAGCCAATGAATTTTCATGGAAATATTAGCGAAAAAGTTTGAATATTCTTGTTTGAATACAACTATTCTGAATGAAGACCATCAAATCTGACTTAATCAATGGTATTATTTAGATAAATTATTCTATTTTAAATTATGATACAGCAAAAACAATACTAGTCATAAAAATAATTTACATTGACTTTTGACTTTTTACTATTATTCAAACAATCGAAGTATACAAGTATTATAAGTCAGAGATTCTCAACCGGTGGTACGCGTACCCCTAAGGGTACGCCGGCTGTTGCAAAGGGGTACGCGCAACCCCATTATCTTACCAATGTTACACAATAATTACAATAATCTTTTTTTTTTTGATTAAAATTTCTTGTTCTGTATGACGTCATGTTTCAATTTTTGAACGTTAGCAATTAAAATAAATATTCTTCATTTCATAAATATACTTTTTCTCTTGAGGGTACAACTAAGGAAAAGGTTGAGAAGTTATTATTATTATATTTATTATTATTATTATTATTATTATTATTATTATTATTATTATTATTATTATTATTATTATTATTATTATTATTATTATTATTATTATTATTATTATTATTATTATTATTATTATTATTATATTTTATTGTATTCTTCTGGTGCTTATTTAAATTATCTCAAATTAATTATAATAGTTATTAAAAAATTAACTACTTGATCAGTTTCTTCGTTATTATCAGTTTCATCGGTAATCTTGGAATTTCCTCCTAATGCTTTTAATGCTTCATCTGCCAACCTCGCACGTTCTATTTGTTCTTCCAAATTATGATAAGAAACATGTCGATCCGTGACAGCCTAAATTATGAAAATTAATGGAAGTTACAAATAGCAATTCCCACATTAATAATTACTATGATTATTGTTATAATTTTGTTGCATTAATTATTAATTTATTCCTCAAATTCAGCCACCATGGCGTTAAATTTTAGGGACATTAATTATCTAGTGGCCAATAATTATTACAATCTTTTATTTTTATTGAAAGGGAGTTTGCTGCTTGTTTATTTGTTGAAACACCGCCAAAATGATTAAACAATAAAACAATTAAAATCGATCGATCTGTGAATTAATTATTCAAACATATATTTATTATTTGGAATCTAGTCCAATGATTTTTAATTTAATTTTGACTTTTCATAATTTAATTACCAGTTTGTATTTAATTATTAATGTTCTGAACAAAATTTTAACAAATTAACATTAATTGATTATAATTAATTTTCATTTATAACTCTGAAAATATTTTAATTAAATTTATCAAAATCTTTTTTGTATTGTCACGATGTTTTTCATGGTTATTTTGATTTAATTGCGGTTTTGGTGTGGCCAGTTTTGTAGATCGTATGTATGTATCTTATATACCAAACACCACTGAGATACGTTTCCTATAATATATGAAAAAAATCACTAATCTTACATTATAGAAACATACATACTTACTTTGATTCCACGCTGATGTTCTCAATAATAGTGCAATGAGATACATCTTACACTTTAGAAATCTAAAATCTAAATCTAAAAAATTAAATACTGCACACAAACATAGCACATACTAAAAAACACATGCAAACTTTCGATATATAGAAATGCACCGCTGAAATACGTTTCTATAATAACTTTATTTTAGACAATTTTTAGAAAACAAATTTTCGCTGAAAAGGTTTTTTAATGTATTTTTAAAGAAACTACGTTGATGAAAATGACGAAATATCAAAAGAATTATTTTTGAGTTAAAATTAAGTTAAATATTCATTAGAATTTCTGATATTTGTTTTAGAAATATTTTATAAAAATACATTTTTGGAGATTGATTTAATTATTTAATTATAATTAAAAATATATCTGACTTACATTATATCAAAATAAATATAAAATAAATTTCATAAAATTCCTAAAAATCCTGAAAATTAATTAAAACTAATTTATAATACAAATGTTGACTAAAAGTAATATTTAAGAACTTGGATAATGATTTTATATCTATATGGATCCAAATTCAAACCTTAAAATTTACTTTAAATTAAACATCTTACCTAAAATCCATTTCAAAAATTGCTAATATAAATTTCTAGAAAAATGAAATTCATTAAATTGGTGAGTCAATTTAATGAGACCAGTTGATGTACACACTAATCACCACTACAGATAATGTATCTCAGTGTTGTTTGGGGTAAAGTTAAAATTGGATAATAAAATAAAGTGTGTCCACTAAAAAATATTTACAAGATTTAAAAATTGTATATATTTTTGGTCTTTTAATTTATTCTAACAATCTCTGTTTTAAAATAATAACTAAAATTTCTCTTTTGTAGTTAAGATGTGTCCTACTAAATCATTTTAACTGGTTTCGTTGTTTGTCAAAGATTTGAGCATGAAGAGTTTCGCTAATGATATCATTTTGTACTATAAGACTCATTCTAAGGCTGGAACTCTAAATACATTTGTAGTTCTTTTGTCAAGACCAGGCATTTATAAGATCATTTAAAGATATTAAGAAGAAAGTATCAATGACAGAAGGATTTTGGAAGTTACAAGAAATGTGTGAAGATAGTCAAATCTCGTCGAAATAGGTTGGTGGCCTCAGCCAGTGGTAAAGTAGCTAAAGCCTCAAAAAATTTCCTAGGAAATTTAACATTTCGAAGTCTTATATTGCCGAAGTATTAAAAGTAGGACATGTTGTATATAGAAAGAGAATGGGTCCCCTAAAGTAAACAAATCCGTCAGTATGAGGGAATTAAAATTTTGAAATATTTTTGCATTGAGAAAGTGAAGAAAGAGTTTGTATTAGAAGATGAAGCATACTTCACACTTACTGGCTCACAAAATGAAAGATATTAGGCTTCCTCAGATCAAAGGCAATATTTATATATATGAAAATAAAATACAATTTTTCAATTTTTGAAACCAAGAAAATATAACATTTTATATTTATAATGAAATATATTTTAAAGTTTCTTTCAAACCTTTTCAGAGGCGAATTTGCCAATTTAATCTATTATTATAATTATTATTATTATTATTATTATTATTATTATTATTATTATTATTATTATTATTATTATTATTATTATTATTATCTTGACTTTGTTATCCCATTGTTAAGTCACTGTAGGAAGAGTAAATTTTTGTTGAAATTTCTAATGCAGTTGATAAATAAAGTTTAACTTTATTTAATTCAAACCTTTTGAAAATTAAAATAAATGTCGACTATTGTTAATGATGATATTGAATATCATCAAGAATGAAAGGTGTCATAAATCGCAGGTTGTCCGCCAAACACGGAATGAAATTAGAACTGCTGGATCTATTTTATCAGTTCACTTGTTGTATTTTTAAATCGTAGAAAATTATGGTTTCTAGGTCGCAGCATAAATTAATTGTTAAACAAGTGGATGATAAGATAAGCCTTATCAATGGTAGAGAATAGTCGGAGCAGTTTTGCTAGTGTTTGAAACGATACTGTAATAATTCTAATAATATTTAGGGTAATTATTTAACTATCTTCCAATCGTGTGGAGAAGTGTTGAAAAGTTTCTAGATCTGATCTTGTATGGATCCTATTATGTGTTGAACTCATTTTTAAATGAATCAGTAAGTTTAAACTTATTTTCAGATTAACCATAACTAACTTATTTTAAATTAATTATTTTTAACGAGTTAAAATTTTAAAAGGATTAAAAGATATATATATACACCTCTCGAATGATTATATCCAAAACTAGACGGGATTCGTTTTCTTGTTCTAATTCTTGGCATACAGCATCCATTAACCAAGGCAAGAAACTTTGTTCCACGTCTAAAAGTATCATTCAATTAATTTTAAAAAAGTTTCAATTCCATGATCACCTCTTTCAACCGGATCAAAGAAGTATCCATTGTCAGCCAAAGTTCCAAAAACTGTTGGTACCAGGTCGGTAAGATAACTTTGAGAAAAGACCTTTGCTGCAATTTTTTCAGCTGATTCTTTTTCTATTCGAATTATTTCAACTTGCTGTTGCATTCTTCTATTTTTTTCTTCTCTAAATTCAAAATTATTATTATTATTATTATTATTATTATTATTATTATTATTATTATTATTATATAATATATATAATAATATTATTATTATTATTATTATTATTATTATTATTATTATTATTATTATTATTATTATTATTATTATTATTATTATTATTATTATTATTATTATTATTATTATTATTATTATTATAAAAATGTTCCAATTTTCCAATTTACAACCTCAATCTCCTATCTTGTTCCTCCAATCTTTGTTGTTCAACTTTTTCTGCATTCCTTAATTCCAAAAACATTCTTTGTTGACAGCGGAAGTTTTCCAATTCTTCTTCTTCGAGAACTTCTAGGCATGATTGTTCGACAGTTTTTCCCACAAGAACTTCCAATATTGGTTTGACTTCAGTGTCGAAATGAAACAACTATATTTGTTATTAATTGACGATTGCTATTGAAATCATAAATTACATCGCCTGGTAGAATTTCTGTGGAAACATCTTTCCCGCTTTTGGCTGGAACAAATAACGGAGTTGGTGGTCGATCGAGGAAATCATCGGTCTGAGCTTCAACATCAGCCTCTTCAATTCGGTCAATAAGTTCTTCTAGATACAATTCTGTTTGCACATCTTGATGCTGGCGGCCATCGACTGCTTCTGGTGTTTTAGGACGAAGTTGTTCTCTAGCTCTTTTCTTTGCTATTGCCCGTCTTCTTGACTCTTGTTGCCTCTGAAGTTCAATTGGATCAGGTTGAGCAGTTATTGGTAGCAAATGTTGCGAATGAGTGTTTCCTCTAACAACTCTTCGGTCATACATCAAATTGCCATATCGAAGAGTTACAGCTTCCTCTCTATAATGAAAGAAAACCAAATCATAAAATATCATCAGAATTATTGTTATTAATTTCTTACACTAATTTGGTTGTATCTCTATATTTACTTCGATTTTGGATGGCACTAGGATGACTTGAAAATGTATAAGTTTGATCTTGAACTTGTGGTCCTAAAACTTGAGTCATTTTAAAATTTGAATTTGTAAGTTGTTATTTGCTATGGAGGGAGCTTAGTTAAACAACAATTTAAACAATGGTTATTTTTTCTTGTGAAAAATATTAAAAAATTTATTTGTGCTAATATAATTATTAATTTTAATTATCAAAAAAAATTAATATAAGATTTGTTTCAGATATAATAATTTTATTAAAATTTTCGCAAATTTTATTATCAAATTACAGATTTGTTATTAATCTTCATAAAGTTATTTACTAAAATTTTTTAAAATCTAAAATTTTGAATGTAACCTGATTGACATGGGATAAGTTATTTATGTATATTTTATATTAAAAAAACTGAAGTGAAATTTTCAGCTTTTGGATGTTTTTTATTTATTTCAAAATTTACAATTTTAATACTTTAACTAAATATTTTGTACACCATTGATTCGAAATTCAGTAACTTAAGTGAGTATTATATAACTTATTAAAATTCCTTAAAGATCACGAAACTAATTGATTGTTTTAATAACTTTTTATTACTATTAGGTCATTGACATTATAGCAGACTTTTATTATTATATAACGAGAAAGTAGTATAAATGAATCATTAATTTGTTTAGTGAGTAGGGGTTTTCAAAAAATATCACATAACCTTGTTTGGCAAATACTATATCTTAAAACTACTTAATTTTATACAAAAAATAGATAATTTATAGCCAAGACCGGACAAATATTTGGTAAAAGTCAGAATAGTCGAATACGGAAGTCAAAAAAAAGTCGACAGTTCGTGAAAAATTAGCCGACATCCAACAAATCCCAAAAAAAACGTCGACAATTTAATTCAAATTATTTTGTGGAAAAAGTTAACTAATAAAAGTTAGTTATTATTAATTTTCCGTACGGTCGGGGGGTGCGGGTGTTGAATGTACGTATACCCTTAAACGCTGTACCCCTAGGGTAAGGCATATTGGTCACTAGGTCAACAGGTGAGGTCGGGTTTCGACTTACTCGTCGTGTTGAGGATCCGGTTCAAGTGACCCAGCGCGCTCAATTTTTATTGACCGGTTAGGTTTCTATGTCTGACTGGCAACCTGAACCAGATTAGAAGTTGGAGTGGCCTGCAGCGCTATATTCCGTAACCAAAGTATCGGATTTTTCAACACCTGCTCCACCAGGTATTGATCGACAAGGGCTGGATTTTGTTAACCTCCCTGTTACTTGAATTAGATCTTCAGGGTTTGGATTTCCAATCGGTCCTGCGTTGCTTGTGTCTGTAACATCTCAATTTGTTGTAAGCGCTTCTTTGTGGCCTCCGAACTGAACAATGTCCCTCTATCTTCTGAATCTGTTCTCTAAGTGCTTATGTTCCAGCTCGAAACACTTCCACTAGCCGTTGTGCGGCTTCTCGATCGGTCCGCATATTTTCTAATAGGTTTATCATTAAGATAAATGGATTTAATATAAGTGAATTATATATTTGATGAGAGACACGGGAGATCCTACGCAGTGGCGTAGCTAGAGTACTTGGCGCCCGGGGGCAGGGATATTTTTGGAGCCCTGGGCTTACTATAAAAAATTTTTTGTGATATTAAAATTGAAATATGTAAAAACGCCAAATATAAAATGCATATTAATAAATTCTAAAATAATATTTTAAAAAAATATAAAATATAAAATATAAAAATATAACAAAACTAGAAAAAAACTAAACAGAAAAAAACAGAAAAATAAAATCCTTTTTTCATCGTTTATTTTAAAAATAGAACATATTTTGCAATAATTTGAAAAATATAAACTTTTTTATAAATGTGAAAATTTGAACATTTTTTGTATAAATTTGAAGAATAAAACACTTTATTCTCATAGCCTTTGATTTCGCAGAAAAAGGCAATTTGTCCGTAAAATCATTGTTTTAAAATTAATTTAATCAAGAAACATCCAGTAAAATTTTTTAAGCGAAAATCGTTTTTAAGACGAAATCAGCATCTAGAAAAAAAAATTTTTTATTTAATTATTTATAAACCAAATTATTTAATCACGAATTTAGTTTTGGTCAAATTTTTTCGGCGAAATTAGTCGTACGACAAAAGGCGTTCGTTTTTCAAATTTATAAAAAAGGGTTCTATTTTATATATATTGCGTTCAATCCGGCGCATCAAAATTTGTGGCGCCCGGGGCAACTGTCCCCCCTCGCCCCCACCTCGCTACGCCACTGATCCTACGTTATTCGACTTAATTAAGTGGTCTCCGTATTAAGTACGTGATACTGTTATTAATTTTATGTAGCCAGGTGTTAGGGTTCAAATAATATCAAACTATTGCGGGTGATTTCACTGAATGTGTCAGGGCCAGTCTCATACCTATCATTTGATAACCTACACACAACATACCTTCTGCCCAACTACAATGAAGTGCTACAAAGGTGTATATGCCAAGAATAAAGACTAATTTTCATACAATAATATTCAGTAAATCTTGAATTTTAAAATAACAAAATATCACCATGCACAGTGGATCATTTATTCAACAATATAATTTGTGACTACACAAGGATAATCCTTGAAGAGTTCGGCACAATTAATTCCGTCTTCCTGAGCCTCGCGGTCTTCCTCGTTTCCACGTGGCTCCTCTCCTCTCCACACCACTGGTTCAGGAACTTTGATCTATCTGTCCCGATACCGCGTGAAGTTGGAGATAACGCGTCGTTGGAGAATTTCTGGCATTCTCCATTGGTATTGGAAATCAGCCCTTGGCAGATGTCTTTGTCTTTTCGTCTCAGTTTCTCGATGGTGACTTGAATGTCGTGCACCGCCTAGGCTCGGACCAATCATGCTAGATTCATTCAGGGCCGGATTCCTGTTTTAGCACGACCATCGGCAACTATGTTTGCTATTCTACGATGTCGAGTGTGTTACTTCTTGATAGTGTTCGATGGCCTCCATTCGGTATCCCTGATTCCAAGCGGCGACTATTGTTTGTTTCCAGTCTCGTTGAGAGACTATCACTCAATGGGAAGATTGCCCACTCCGACAACTTCCTTGAACTGCTCCGATCATCAGCAGAGGATCTATACCAATCTGAAATAAAAGATAACTCATAATACATTCCCATGTAATTCGTGAGGTTCGGTGTATCCCCCAATAACTGTCCATTCTTTTTGAACAAGGATATACCTTTTCGACTAATGGCCTTGTAGGAAAATTAATATAGGAGAATTAATGTCTGCAATGCTTTCAAATCAATATCGATTTAAACTTGACAATTTTATTTCTACTTCTGGTGACTATTTCACCTCAATTTATAATAATTATTCTTCATACATATATAATATATAAATTACTATATTTAGTATATAATTTAATTATAATAGTTAATTTACACCAATTATAAAATATTTATATTTATAGCAATTATTTATCAATTTATATTTATTTATTCCTAATTCCTATTTATAGTTGTTGGGGTTTTAAAAGTAAATTATTAAATTATACAGTTCAGATTAAAAGGAAAACCGAAATTGAATGGCGGTCAAGCAGAGAAGCAATGGCAAAGAAATATATGATAAAAACAGAACTATAAAAGGGTACAATCAGACATGAAATGGAAAAATGCGCAAACCTGAGGAAGTGAAATAAAGTGAAAAGTTATCGAAATTGAAGCTGAAAAACGGGTAGATTAGGGGATGGTGAAGAAGACAGTGAGCAAGAAATTGTTAGAAAATGTTTAGAAAGGGTCGTAAAACAGACAAATATGAAAAAACGTAAAATATTAATTAATTAATTAATTGGCTAATGGGAAATTCGAGCAGATGGGAAGCCCGAGCCAATGGAGAACCCGAGCGATGAAGAAAACCCGAGCACAGCAATTTGGAAGGGTAAACAAACGAGGAATTCAGAGGGCAATTATCCAAACAACCGGATAAACGAGGGTAAACAAAAAAATGGGAATTACGAAGAGGGTCAACAGAAATAGCTAATTATGGAATGATAACCAAAGAAGTCAAAACCAATTAGGTCGAAATGGGGCAATTACAACGATTATGGAAGTATATAAGGAAACTCAAAATTCACATAATCGGCGATAGCCTTAGGTAGAGAAGAAGAAACCGACAGTAGAAGTTACAGGATTAGAATGAAAAGAAGAAAAAGAATTATAGGAAAAACTGAAGAGTTAGACAAGGAGTGTTAAAAGAGATTGGATCAGAGAGCGGAACTAAATCAAAAGGTGAAACTTAATTTTTTAATCGTACAAGGTTGAGACCTTCCAGAGCGGAGTCCGATCAGAAATTATGTGAGAATTGTGGTTAACCAACAGTGTAATTAATTGTTGAGAGTTGTAAATTTTTTAAAACAAATATACGTTGGGAGTTTGCAGTTTATCGATTTTGGAACACGTGGAGTCAGAGTAACCAACGGTTAATTTTGATATCATAAAACCCAACATAGTAATTATTTATTTATTAATTTATCTAATAACTTAGCCCCTTATGGCTATTATATTTGCAAACCGAACACCAACATAACAATTAGTAAATTAGTAAATTATTGATATATATTCTTTCCAAACCGAAGATCAGATATCATCAAATCTCCTTCCCCTTAATATGACTGGCAATTCATCAAAACAAACTACTTATGTCATTTTATTGTCCATAATATCGTATCCAGCAGTGTCATTGTCATCCGACGTAATCTAACATCAATCGTGCCTCATTTCTTCCCCTTCTTATCCGTTTTGACTGCAAATTCCTTATCAAACATGATGCATTTCAATGCCTCATGATGATTACTAGATTTTCGGTTACTACATTTAATAAGTGCATTAGTGGTTAGACGAAATTCTGTCAAAGGTTTCAGTGCAGAGATCTATAGTTTCAGTTTGAAGTAATTTATTGGTTTCATTTATACGATACAAAATGGTAAAAGTTTTTGTAAACTTATTATTATTTGTAAATTATCTCCTCAAATCGATTGGTATGTTTTAAGGTACCCCTGTCTAAATAGCCCAGGACAAAATAGCCCCGACATAATAGCCCGACAAAACCACTCATTTTATTGGAATTGTCAACATTTAGTAATGAAATACAAAAATCTGAAATGATTGAAACGTATCCAAATCATCTCTGTATCGGTACAATTGAGTAGAGAATAACAGGTGAAGGTAAAACAAAATTACAATCAACTATTCTATAAAATGAAATTTAAACAGGAAATGTCCCAGACTCAAAATTTAACAAAACAAACACACTGGTAGTCGGCTAACTCTACGAAAATCTAAAATGTGGAATCTTAAATTCGAAAGTGTAATGTACAACATACCAAAAATTGGCATTAGATAACTTATAACTTCTATATTGTATCTATACCTATTAATAAAATTAATAGTAACAGATCTATGTAGATAATTCTTAAATAATTTATACCCTTTTAAAATTTCCACTCGAAAATGTAACATACCAAATACCCAAATTTGGTCCTAGATGTGTATAATATCTATATTTTGTCTATATCTATTAATAAAATTCATAGTAACAGATTTATGTGGATAATACTTAAATTCATACCCTTCAGATTTTTCATTCGAATACGCAATGGCTAAAAGACCCAAATCTTCTATCTAATCTATTATAACTACTTATGGTACAGTATCCGCAGGTAATCTATCTAGGTCGATAGTAACCTTAAGATTTCGATGGGTAATAATTAAATGTCATTACTAGCTCATATGGATTGTTAATTCGACATTTTAAACGACAATTCTCATCAAAATATACCTCATCAAGTCATATTACTCATCTTACCTACTTTGCCCCGTTAACAACTCCTATCGTAGACAAATGATTTCATCCACAAGTTATATTTATTTTTATCATAATTTAATTCTTTCAAGTATATTGTTATCATCTATTTTATGATTATCTAAACCTATTTTAACCCTATCGTTTAAATGATTTTATTAATAACTATATTGATTAATATAATTTAATATTATCAAGCAGGTTCCTAACCAGATAATACGTCATCATTGTCTAAAATCTAATTTATCCCCACAGTTTACATCGACGTTAAATGATTTTATTAATGACTTACATTCGTTTTACTATTATCGTAATTTGACTCGATCAAGTAGGTTGCTAATCATTTGCATTATTCGATCAAAAATCTATTTTATCCCCATAGATTTCATCGTTGTTAAATAGGATTGAATCTCTTAGTCCAACCCTTGATGGGTGGTCGATTCATAGCTTATTTCATTACTAATCTTATCATTTTATTTATTTTGTATATATTATTATCAAGTGATTTGTTATATTTGATTTTTTTTAATGATTTTATTAAACTTCAACTGATGTTAATTTTTATATTAATATTACGATTAATTTTTAGATTATTGCCACCCCTTAACTATAGAATTTATGTAGAATTTCACATTATCATTATTAATTAATCTATATAATTTAGAACACCCAATTTATTGATTTTTCGAAAAAAACCCTACTAAATTTAGTATCCGACACATCAACCAAGAGAGGGCAAAGGACCTCTATTAGGATCTATCAACACCGACCATGACATATACCCTGATGGCTATTATAGAAATCAATTATTTTATCACTAATCTTGAAAGCGTTAAAGTATATATAAATTAAGAGAAAATTTTTATTTTATAACAATTAACAGTTAAATAAAGACAATGTTAGTTATCTAAAATTTTACCAGTCGGTAACTCGATTTAGTTTATGAATTATATTGCATGAGAAAATCCTATCAGGGAGGATCAAATCATATAACTTGGTCTCGGCCATAAGGATCTAAATGACACTTGAAAATAGGTCAAGCTCGAGTTTTTTTCAAGTCCCAACTTGCTAAAAGAAAACGATTTAATAACGGGAAAAAAATAAAATTGCCAAAACAGGATCGTGTGAACAACACCACTTACTACAACTGCGGGTAGGGGAGGTAAGAGGCTTGAGCAGAGCTCCCAGCGTTACCCTCGACACCATACGATTGCTTTCGGTGGTTGTCATTTAACCAATTTCGCGGAACTAATAAATAAAGTAACATAACATTTGAAAGAACATAACCTATATTAATATTATTGGTTATTTAATTTAGACGACTTAAACAAAAGAAATTTTAATTGGATTTTTCTTTGTTAATAAAGAACTCAAAGTTAATTTTTTTTTGATCACAGTGATAAATGGTACTGATTTACAATATATTAATAGCCCTTTAAGTGGGTATATACTAAACTTGGAGATTAGTTTAACAATAAATATATTGATGTGATTGAGATAGTTAACCCACTATTTACTTTAATGATAAATTTTTTTTAAGTTAAAAGTCTGGTAAAATAAACCCGAATTTGTGAACAAAAAGCTCATTAACGGCAAGGAATACATTAACCGTGTTTTATTACTTCAACAGACATGACCAGTATGGAAGAAGGGAATCCTCAGGCCAGTACTTCCTCGATCAAGTCAACCCCCAAACGGGCCCAAGAGGAGGCCGAAGATCAAATTAGTCTTGACGAGAATTAAGAACTCACTGGTCTACGATCGCGCTGGATCTGGTACTGCATCCATGACTGGACGTACCAGAATGTAGTCCTGGTGGAACCCCTATATCAATCATACGAAGCAGGCGTTGATGGGGGCCTTCGACGTCATCAAAGCGGCTCTGGACCGGCTACAAAGACTGGAGACCGAGATCCTACCGGTGAACTGGAAGATCCCGATGGATATGCTAGGACTCAATGCTATCTGAGAAGACTGCCGCCATCCAGTGTGGCGTAGATCGCCCCAGAAGTTTGCAACGCGTGAGGCAGGGAGCCACGACGAATGCTCCCAGGAGACGGGGACGTCCCCGGAAGAATCCCTCAGTCAGTTAGCCGCACCGTGATCAGCTATACATTTTAGACGGTTCTGACACCGCTGTCATCTCAGTTGACGGATCCGTTTTGACAATTTACTGTAGTTCATTTGGCTACAATTTACTTTGTTTAAATTGTTTTAAATTATTTTGTTTAATTTATTTATAATTTAGTCTACAATTTATTTTGTTTAATTTGTTTATAATTTATTTTGTTCAATCTGTTTATGGTTCTAAATTTTGATATATCTGCATTTTGCTGAATTTGGGAATTATCGGCGCTCTGATACCAGGCCGTGGGCTGAAGTTTGCGTACAATACAACGTCAAGTATAAAGTCTGGGTGCGACTAATCGACTAAATTAACAAGAAAGTGTAACATTAAATAATTCATCTTTTCAGTGCTGAAATTCTTGGAAAACATGCACCAGGATCGCGAACGGGCGTAGCAGCAAGTGGAGGTGTATCATGTCAAATCATCAAAATTCAAAGGGCGCTCCCGCGAATTGGAAAGTACATGGTTCCCGCCTATCGAAATGCAAAAGCGCCTGAAGTTGATCCAACAGTTTCAGCTTCAGAGCGCTCAAGACCAGTTGGAGTTACGAGCCCTGCGTCTGAGAGTTATGAAGTTGGAGGCACAGGTAAATCGGCAGATCGACCAAGATGTAATAGCTAAAATCCGGAACCTGCCAGAACTTATCGACAGTCCCAGCACTTCCACAACTCCTGTCCCATCTCAGAAAAAGATACGGCTAGGGAAGGCAGCACGAGCCAGGCAACAACAGGCTAAACTAGCCAATGTATCAATCACGCAAGGACCCCAAGTAACGACCCCAATAGAGTTGGATAATGTACATTAAATACTGGTTGTAGTATATGTGATTAATTATTTGTTTATTTGCGTGAATTCTAATAAAGATTAATCATTCGGCAACACAATCTGTAAGTGAAGGGACCGGAGAAAATCGGACATAGGCCTTCTATCGACAGTCCGCGTACCCATGTGAGTACTGGACAATTATAGTATGCCAAGCATACTCACTTTTGCTGGTACTCAAACCCTTGGTACAGTACCAACATTGATTGCTCAACGGGTACTAAGCGGTCGAATTATAATTGTATTCTGGGTTACGTTGGAAACAGCACGAAGAGGTAAAATGTTGATTATCTGTAACCCGCCACTATAAATTTTTCACAAGTGGAGGAAGAGAAGCATGATGTGGTTCCTTGTCCCGCATTTTCAAATTTTACAATGTGTTCTGCAGTAAACTCTAAACATCCTAGAAAATTGCCAATGTATTCATTGCCAAATATTTCGGAAGGTCCTCTAAATTACAATCCACGTGTCGGTTCAACTCTCCTCAATTATTATCTCCAATGACTTTGTTCTTTATTAAATGCCATCAGCAATCACTTTATTCAAAGTCTGAATATTAAAATACTGATTTGCATAAGTTGTGAGAGTTTGTCAGTGATTTTGTGAAAGCTAGTGTTAGCTAAAGTAGGTTAATATTATTCCATAAATCGCAATATTGATTTGCTAGAGCGACAGTACTGTTTGATGAAAACAATTTCAGACAAAGTAAAATCCGCGTCTTATTGATTGAAAATACAATTTAGAGAATCTGTATATAGTGTAGAATCGTTGAGTTTTCGATTCCTATCTGCGCATTCTCTACCAAAATTGATATATATATGTCATTACGATTGTGATAGATATAAAAAATATATTAATTAATTAATTAATTAAAATTTTGTAGACATCATAAATCATATTGTTAGAAAACAAAATTTCCACATTCAACCAGTGTAATAGCAGCCTGGTGGTAAGGTCATTAATTGTATTTGGTTTAGATAGTTTGCGGAAATTAGAGGATTGCCGATGCATTTTTGTAGTTATGAGGTGATTAATTGTCCTGTGTGGGTATAAAAGTAATACAGAACTTAATAAAATTCAAAAATGCTTATTCTGTGTTGGATCAAATTTTAATAATTTAAACAAAGAGCATGAGGAAGCTAGAGTCAGTACCAACTTAACCATAATTACTAAAAATTATCGTTAAGTAAAAGGTTGTGTTATTCAGAATACAAATTCAATCCTTACAGAATCCTTTAAAACCCAAATTTCTAATATTTGATATGCTATATCTTGCCATTATATCCTATTTGTCGTCCCTTGTTTCTTTTTATTCGCATATAATAAACTTATATTTGCTTTGTTTTATAATCTTAAGATATGACAAAAATGTCTCTAAATCTTTCTCCTTTCATCAGATAATAATATTAAGCGAACGAAAACAACAAATTCAAAAAATATGGTGAATTAGATCCAAATTTTGAAGAAAAAATGCTAATTAATTAATAGTTCCCAATTATGATTATTGGTTCACTAAAAACATTCATGCTTAGGTTATTAATTGTAAAATTGTAATTATTTTTTTTCTTTTGTAGACCTTAGATTTAGTTATTTTAGAGCCTAGGTCATAACTTATAATAAGAGAGTTGATAAAATTACAGGGTGGTGCTAGAAACAAGGGTAGGAGATCAAGGATAGTTCTGAATTACCAACTTCACTAAGCAGTGTGTCTAAAATTATTGAATTTAGGTATTTTGCATATTTCTTGAATCGATTAAATAAGATTCAGTTATAAAATATCAAATAGTTTGTTTGGTATGTTTTAAGGTACCCGTCTAAATAGCCCAGGATTTATATTTTTGGTTTAAAATTTTATATATAATTAAATTTTTAATTAAAATACTTTTAAAATATTCAAAATTATAAATTATATGTCTTATAAATTAATTTCTTTTTCTTAGTTCTCTTAAATAATTTTATTGTGTAAATAAACGTAGGAATTTCAATAAATTGTTCTTGTTTCTCACTTTATTATTTCAATTATTATCTTTGTTTAAATCACCTAAAGATTTAATTACCATTAAACTGTGTTTCGGGATTCTAGAATATATCTGTTTAATTTAATTTTGTAAGTTCTTCATAATAATCTAAAACCCTAATATTTTGTAGAATAACACTTCATAATGTCATCAAATGTTACTAGCAACCTGGCTATTAGTGGAGAAAGAACTACTGGTGATAATGTAAGGAGGCAAAATGGTAAAATAATTAATATTATTTAAATTACTTTTAATTTATTTAATAGTTTTGGCTTCTCAGACAATTGCAAACATTGTTAAAACAAGTTTAGGTCCAGTTGGTTTGGACAAAATGCTTGTAGATGATGTTGGTGAAGTCACAATTAGTAATGATGGAGCTACAATTCTCAAATTATTAGAAGTAGAACATCCAGCGGCAAAAATTTTAGTAGAATTAGCGCAATTACAAGATGAAGAAGTTGGTGATGGAACTACATCTGTAGTCATCATTGCAGCTGAATTGCTAAAATTAGCTGAGGAACAAATTAAACAAAAAATTCACCCTACAACAATTATTAGTGGATATAGAATCGCATGTCGTGAAGCATGCAAATATTTACAAAATAATTTAACTATTGATGTTGACAAGTTGGGAAAGGAATGTATCATTAGTGCAGCAAGGACTTCGATGTCATCTAAATTAATTGGAGTTGATAGTGACTTTTTTGCGAATATGGCTGTAGAAGCTACAATGGCAGTAAAAGTTTCTGACGGAAAGGGTGGTTTCAGATATCCTATCAAAGCTATTAATGTTTTAAAAGCTCATGGAAAATCAATGAAAGAAAGTATGTTGATTCAAGGATATGCTTTGAATTGTACCATAGCTTGCCAACAAATGCCGAGAACCATTAAAGGGGCTAAAATTGCATTGTTAGATTTTAGTTTACAGAAAGCAAAACTGAAGTTAGGAGTTCAAGTTTTAGTTACTGATCCAGAGAAATTAGAAGAAATTAGGAAGCGCGAATCTGATATTACAAAAGAAAAAATTGAGAAAATTTTAAAAACTGGAGCAAATGTTATTTTGACAACTGGTGGTATTGATGATATGTGCATGAAGTATTTCGTTGAGGCTAAAGCAATGGCAGTTAGGAGATGTAAAAAAGTCGATTTGAAAAGAATCGCCAAAGCGACTGGTGGTTCATTGTGTGTGAGTTTAGCTACAATGGATGGTGAGGAGGCGTTTGATCAAGCAAATCTTGGTTATGCAGAAGATGTTAGTCAAGAAAGAATTTGCGATGATGAATTAATTTTGATTAAAGGTTGCAAGGCAAGGTCAGCAGCTAGTGTTATTTTAAGAGGAGCAAATGATTTCTATGTTGACGAAATGGAGCGTTCAATGCACGATTCATTTTGTGTAGTTAAAAGGGTACTTGAGAGTAAATCAGTTGTTCCAGGAGGCGGAGCTTGCGAAGCTGCTTTGCATGTGTATCTTGAGAAATATGCTATGACAATCAGTTCAAGAGAACAAATTGCAATTGCTGAATTCGCTAAAGCTTTATTAGTTATTCCAAAGCAGTTAGCAGTTAATGCTGCTTTGGATTCTACAGAAATGGTAGCTAAATTGCGTGCATTGCACCATTCTAGTCAACAATTTCCAGATTTAGCTCATTTCAAATGGTATGGACTAGATTTGAATAACTTTAGTGTGTCAAATAACAAAGAAGCTGGCATTTTTGAACCTTCCATGTCAAAAATTAAATCACTGAAGTTTGCAACCGAGGCTGCCATCACAATTCTGAGAATCGATGATATGGTAAAACTAGATGAAGAAAAGAAACCACGAAAACCTGGATGTGGCGATGATTAATTTCTGTTTTGTAAAAATAAAGCCGGATTAGTCCTATTTTTAATTAATCGTGAAAATATAATACTTGTATTTATGAAAGTTATTAAAATTATGAATTTTTGTTACAAGTTGGATGAATTAGTATTATTTTTGTAAACCATTTAATGGATTTAAATTTAATCAAATAGAATAAAAGATTGAAGAAATCTTCCGGATTTTTATTTTAATCTGATGAATTTATCTGTATAACGAAGGACGAACCCACAAAATCCAAAATTAGATTTCATTGTTTTTATGGTGCAAGTTTCAATTTATTCTATTGGCTTTTATTTGAAATATTTCTGATTATATTTACATAAATATCAGAAAATGACATTAATTCAAATAATTTGTATTAAATGTGCTGTAAATGAATGAAACCAGGATCAAGACAAGTAAATGTTAGCCGTAATGGCCATTTTTATATTATTTATGTGATTTTCTATATCACTTTGAAAAGCAAAAATTTTTATTTTGTATTTATAAAATTGTCTTATAAGGATCTTTATCAGCAGGTTCTGATTGGATTGAAACATGTAATTAAAATATTTTTTAATTGAAGAAGTTTGTAAAAATTAACGAGCATAATTTCTATAAGCATTTGTACCACTTTCGGCGGGCCTGATTCTACTTACTCCCTTTAACCATCACAATTTAGTTTAAAGTTTATTAATTATTTTAAATTATCAATAATAAATTAATTGGAACATTTATTTAAGTTTGGGGGTAAAATATTTTGGTAATTTTGAAAAACATTTTTATTCATTACAACTTATTAATTGTGGTGGAACTAGAGATGTTGGAAGAAAGGATAACAGTGAAAAAAGAAAAAAAATTTAAATTATAAGGCAACAGGTTGGTGCGTTAGATATTATATGTTGATAAAAATATTGTGGAACAACGTAATCAAGGTGAGAACTAGAAATGAACAAAATCAGAGAGTGAAAATATAAAGAATTTTAAGTTTTTAAAAATGATATTCAATCCGGGTCTGCTCACAGTTTTTCGGTTCGTTTTCGGGCTAAACCGAGTTCCTTACATAGTACTGATGAACTCCAATTTTTTTCAAAACTAGTCTACCATTTTAATATCATTTATAAAACTATTTTATTCAATAAGTCCATCAGAAACCAAAACAATTTTAATTTGGAAAATTGGAGTAATACTTATTTACTTAGTTAGATAAAATGTTAAACCAGTAACAAATGTATAAAGAAAATTTTGGTTTAAGAAGATCCATAAAATTTGTTTAAAACTTTGACGAGGAATTTTATAAAATGAAATTTCTGTAACTTTAACGATAGAAATCAGCTATATAGCTTGTTTAAAACGTGTAATGTTGATTTCAAAATTTTCCTATGCTGCAAATTTGAAATTAGAGTGCGGCACATATATGTCCCACTAACTAAATGTAAGGCAAAAACTATTATTGCATGCAGTTTTATAAAGAATATATAAACATATACACAAAAAAATAAATGTGCTTACCTTTTGATATAAATACTTCCCAAAATAAACAATAATGTAGGTATTATAACCACTATTTCACAAAGCACATGTTGTAAACTGTGACAACGAATGAAATAAAATGTTACGTTTGCTAGCCGGCAGAACGCATATTAACGAGTATGGACGAAACTAGTCGAAAATACTATAAACACGAGTGGGACAAGCGTTGGTTGTAATAGCACAGAGAATAAAGCATCTATATATTTTTTAAATTTGACTGGGACATATATGTCCCGACAGTGGTCAAAGGGTTAAGATCACTTTGCAGAAAACGAAAATAGTGGGTATTTTTCATAAGATTTTTGTCAAAAAGGTAGAATGACGATGGCCAAATAGACAAATTTTAGATATGGTTGATAGAATATTTAGTTTTTATAATTTCTTTATCTGCACCAAGCTCATGGTCTACTAGTGGATTGAACGATATGTCAAATATAAACTACAGATTAATAAAACAAAAGCTCAAAACATAATTTGAAAGCTATTCCAATTTTTAGCAACCGAAAATTCAATTTAGTTACCGTAAAATCTCGAATATATTGCTTACATTTTTTCGACTTTTTGGCAAAAAAAATTCAGCTTGACACTAAAATTTTTATGTTTTTTGATTTAGAAATAGTGTCCAAGAATGTTAGAAAATTGTCGACCTTGTCCTTCAAAAGCAGATGTTTGATTATTTTTATTATCGCTGTTCGGTAGGAAACGGATTATAATCCTACTACATGTGCTCTTAATAGGAATGACAAATTTAAGTATTATTTTTATCACAACAATCAAATTTGTTCAACCTTCAATAACAATAACTACCTTAAATTCTTAATTTCATTCTAGCTTAAACTAATGAATATGATTTGATTAATGTTTCTCTAAATATCTTTTCTCTGCGTTTGTTGATTACACACGGCTTTTTATCAACTAAATATCTTCGACTGGAGTGGCAATTTTGTATGTCTTCTTTGCTTAGACTACACACGTCCCTTTGATCAAAACATCAAAAATGGTATAGTTTATTCATTTTTAAAACTTTCAAAGATTGATTAAGTTTATTAACTTTCCTAAGGCCCCGTGGGGTAATTGTGTACTTCAGCATCATATTTTTTTGAAAATTTTTGTTAAATCTAGAACCTACCGCATTCACTCTTTAGTTATTCTTAGTGTGATCATTTAAAATGACTTTGCATCATTAAAAAAAGAATCCTGTTCGCATTTATTGTAAAGAATCTTCTTTGGGTAAAAATTTATCCCAGTTGGTTATTCGTGCAAGAACATGCGTCCCATCATTTGCACATGCGACTGACTTGTTTTTACACCTTTTAGTTTTGTAATAAATGTAATAAATGCTCAGCATTTGTGTGTACAGAACATTTCACTAGCATTATAATATGTAAAACTTGTGATAAATAATGTGTTACTATATGTATGAATATATGTAATGTCCATTTTGTGAACACTTATTGCCGTAATATATTTGTATTTCATAGAATGTATTTTATTTTTATATTTGAAATTATTTAAAACCTTTAAACTAGCAATAACACAGTGAAAAAGTATTGGGGTACAAATTTACTCCAAATTGTCTTCAGTGTAAGAAATTTGAGCCGGCC
The DNA here is from genome assembly GCA_959609185.1 of Schmidtea polychroa. NCBI lineage: Eukaryota > Metazoa > Platyhelminthes > Tricladida > Dugesiidae > Schmidtea > Schmidtea polychroa. Next base: position 44,691 of record CAUHTR010003086.1, read on the forward strand.
TTAGAAAGGTTAAAGATGAATTTCTCAACAAGGATTGAATGATGTAAAAAAATTGTTACACGACACATTTCGGTTGCTCTGTATAGATTTCACTTGGAAAAGGCAGTGCCGAAAATTCGTGAATATCAAAAACATCGATATATTTACTGATTTTAATAATAGCTATTTCACCACGAATCAAAAAACAAGATTGACACAATTCAGCGCAATTCAACAACGAATATTGAAACGGCTGGAGAAAGTATTTGATCATTGATTATAGTGCTGTTTCTCCCGAAGGATCTAAAACGTACAGATTGATCCAAATTTATTGATTATTGTAGCAGTGAAATATTGATTGTAAACAAAGTTGCATTTGTGTTAAGTAAATACAATTTTTATAATTTGGAATTCATAATTGCTATTGATTAAAACACGCTTGAAGTTAGATCAATAATTTTCGATTTATTATTTAACTGTTATCTACCAAAAACTTGCAAAATAGAATATAAATATAAAATTGCATGCAATAGTTTTTCCTGCTTTTTTAAAGAACACCACAGTTTGTCCGAGTGTCCAGCTCCGATTTACTAAGACTGGATCTTACTGCTGTGATATGTTTAGTTTTTTTGTATACTTAAATTTTGTTTCAGATGATGTGTTAAAATTGCATATTACCGCCTTCGCATTCCATAATAAGAGTAAAAAAAACGATAAATGCATACATAACAAAACAATATAACTTTATTACTTTTAATTTAATTCATATTTATTATAAAAACTTAAAAATCTTAATATATAAGCAAACTATTTTGAATTTCTGTACAATTTTGCCGCCTTTTGTATTTTTCCGCCGTGGCGCCTGCGTGAAAATCACGCATCGTACCCGCCTCACGCCGGGCCTGCATAGGATTGTAAACATTATGTTTATAAGTCAATAAATTCTAATTGTACATAACAGTCGTAGTCTCGTTTGCCATTCGAATTGCCCATATGATATCCATTATACTCAATAGGGCACCAAAATGATGCTTGGCAACTAGTTTATAAGTAAAGAGGATATAATTTGATAACTTTTATGATATAGCATTAAATATTATTTGAAATAAATCTAAAATTTTATCAAAATCAAAAACAAAATAATTATTTTTACTCCTCATCCTACTTTTTACTCACATCCTATCCTTTAACTACACTTTTGGCAACATCAATTCTAAATATATTTTTTACAAAATTAAATCTAGATTATCAAATCACTTAACATTGATTTCAAATTAAAGAACTGTCAATTAATAATTTATGAAAATTGTAATTTAATAAAGCTTAAGTAATGGCACCTAAAAAGGGTAGTCCTCCTAGTAAAAAGTCAGATAGCCCAAAAAGTAAAAAAGGAAGCCCACAGAGTAAAAAAGGCAGTCCTCAAGGTAAAAAAGGAAGCCCCGATCCTAGAAGAAAACGTTGGCCAGACAACGAAGAAGATGAAGAAGAAGTAGAAGTTGTTATGCAAGCTCCAAAAGGAATTATGCTACACAGAATGCGTTTACTCTTCAAAATGAAACTGAATATGATGTTGAATTTATTGTGGGACCGAATGATTATGCTACAACTATTAGGGCGCATAAATGTGTTTTGCAAAGCCAAAGTCCAGTTTTTCATAAAATCTTCGAAAGATGTGATGAATGGAAAAACTTAGAAACCGGGAAGCTAAAAGAAATAAGAGATGGATTCTTAGATCAAGCTAAATTAGTTGAATTAATGGAAACTACTAAAAAATCACCCGGAAAGAAGGGTAGTCCAGATAAAAAGAAAGGCAGCCCAGACAAGAAAAAGGGCAGTCCTGATAAAAAGAAAGGCAGTCCTGATAAAAGTAAAGGAAGTCCGGATAAGAAGAAAAAAGGCAGTCCGGATAAAAGTAAAGGTAGTCCGGACAAGAAAAAAAAAGGTAGTCCGGATAAAAAAAGTGGTTCCAGTAAAAAAGATAAAAAAAGTCCTAAGAAAGTTGAAGAAGAAGATATGGATTTAAATTATCCTGAAGACGAAGTTCACGGGTGGGATCAGGTTCGGGTACGAGACATTAAAGCCGAAGGATTTTATAAACTATTAAGGTATTAAATTATTATTTTTGAAATGAGTTAGATAAAATTAGAAAAGTACTTTGGCATTACTTTGGCACTTCTATCATTTTAATCATTTCTTGACCACATTTCTTCTATGTACATTATGAATTTTTAGTCCAACTTGACGGGTACTGAAACAGCGGTTAAAATGTTTTGATAGCATTTTTGACACATGTTTTATTAAATATTTAACTGATAATTTTGTCATATCAATAGGGAAATAATATTCTCGTAATTTCAGTATTAAATTATAAAAAATACATATAAACAGTTATTTACTTGCAAAAGAGAGGTTTCTTTGAAGTTGAATGATTAACCTCTTAACGGTTAAACCCGTATATATATTAGGGTGGAGTGAAAATTTTTTTTTCTTAATATCTTGTTTGGATAGCTATAAAAACTTGGTAACACATGCAATTAGTAATGTGGCAAACAATTAGATAATTTAAAGCATATCTTGAGGTTCCACAATTGACCTAAAGTATAGGCATATTTCGATAAAAAAGCAATAATCTTTAAAAAAAACATTTTTTTATAAGTAACATATTTATGTTATGGTTTAACTTTTTAACAGTCTGTACATAACATTACAAGTAATAAGAACCATATCTGTGAAGGGAAACCACATGCAAACTGTCTAACATGTTTTTATAACTACAAATGATGGTGTCCAGTTTTGGCATTTTCGATCTCGATTCCAAGCGTGCTCTAATGAATCCGTCGCGTTTTTCTGGACCACACACCATTTCGGATGCTTCTGTCACTAGCTTGATATGTCTCTCTACTGCCTGGGTGTGACAAGGATAGCGGGCGAAATCCAGTCTTGGCGTTTCTTCTTCCCGGATCATGGTTAACAAAGTATCTTCGTCAATGTCCACTACGATTGGAGGCTCTGTGATCGGAGTTTTCTGCCAATCGATCATGTCTATGTAGCTAGTAGCTTCAAAGTTGATTACTGGCACGCAGAAAGATCTAACTGAAGTCGTACGTTTCTGCTTTCTGGATTTCAGTATGCGTCGCAGAGCTAACTCGCGTATATCTGATCTTTCATCGGTAAGCATCGCAAGCAACAGATTTTCTGGATGACTAAAGAATGCGTTGCGTTGAATTACCGGGTCAACAACTTTCTTCAGCTCGTCTGTGAGGTAGCGTGATTTCAGTATCGTACTGTGGACATGTCGAGCGCCGTCTTTACACGAAGGGGTATTCTTTATTTCAAACCATGCAGGTGCATAAACTGTTACGTTGAAGGTAGCAAGCGTCTTTAGTTCATTCGACGGGCTTCTTGTGGCAACATACAGACGTAGTATGCGATTAGCCGTGGTTAACCATCTCGAATGGTTGATAAGACCATGAACGTCTTGTGGTACACGTTCAACATTTCATGAACACGGCGGTGGCTTACATGTGGTATGGAAGCTTTGTCCCATATTTGTTCTACTTTCATTGACACTGTTTCTGCCACGTTGCGATGTGAAGGATCTTTATTGTTCAATTCGCATTTCAGTCTCTGCTTTGTCAGGTTGTAGAATTTCATAACATCTGCATAAGTCGGTAGTTGATTGTCGGGCATCTCGGATGGACCACCAAAGATGACACAAGACACTTTCTTTCTGGTTACAGCCATTGCAACTCTAAAAAGGAAAACCAGAGGCATTTTAAATCCATATTATTTAAATGCCATCAATGACTTCAATAATATGTTATAATATTACCTCTTATAATGAAGTATCGTAGTGGAGTAATTATTTATCACTAACAATACTACATACAGCGATTCAAAAAAAATACTATGTTATGCAATATGTATGCAATAATCCGTCTGAATTGACTCTAGAAACAGGAAGTGCAGCGTGTGAATGCGTAGAAAAGTGAACTAATAATGATCTTTTAGTTAACAGTAAGTAACGATAACGTATTAGTGGAAGCAAAAAGTTGCCAATTCCTTGTAATGAAAAGAACACCGGATAGCAAATACATTATCGTTTTCTTATCAATGGTTACATTTTAAAGTTGGTTGTGGAACCTCAAGACATTATTTAAATTATTGTTTTTCTTTACAGAGTACTTCATTTGACCTCATAGCAAGTTTTTATAACTATCCAAAGTCTACTAAGTCAAAAAATTTTTTTTCGGTCATTTTCACTCCACCCTAATATATATATATATATATATATATATATATATATATATATATATATATATATATATATATATATATATATATATATATATATATATATGGGCAAACTGAATATGGATTTTTGGATTATCCCGTATATATACGGGCAGGCTTCATATTAAATTTAAATGGAATTCTGCGCTTATGTTTCGTTTTAGATTATCCCGTATGGATTTGTACGCTGTCTGTACAAGCCCAGTATAAATTTCAGCCAATATAAGATTTTGATGAAATTTTCTTATGGATAACATCCTTATAACTTAGTCTTTCATTATTGACAATAAAATAATATGACCTTTTTTGAAACGTTTTTCCCGGAGAAATGGGACCTTTAAGAGGTTAAAGAAGAAATGTAAAATGTAACAATATTTTATCCTAAACACAGAAAAAGCATTTTGGAAAAGGAAAATTTCGTATTGGACTTTTCTTAATAGAAGCCTTGCGCATAAGAGATGTTCACTTGCAGAATAACTGCAGATTAACGGAACTTATATATATATATATATATATATATATATATATATATATATATATATATATATATATATATATATATATATATATATATATATATATATATATATATATATATAATTTTATTATTTTACGGTTCTTCATCTGTTGGCGTGATCTTGACATTTAATAAAGTTAATTTATTATTTAAAAGCATTTTATTTCAATTTGATTGTGTTTATTTTATATTTGAATTGTTATAAAATACATAATCAAGTTTAAATAAAAAAATTTTTTAATTTAATTTTTTTAATAATATATCGATATAATTGATAGATTTTCTTAAATTAAAATATGCAGAATTGCTAAGTTTAATATTAATTTCTATTAACAATCTAAAACACAGAATTTCCAAGTTATTAAAATATCTTAAAATTAAATTTAAAAATAATTTATGAATCATTAATTTTAATTTAAAAATTTTAGTTTTAATAGATTTTTGTAATAAATTTCTGATAAGCCATTGATTCTGTCTTATTAATGCATAATATCTTGATATAAGACAATTGTCATGTAAGATTTGCGTATAAATAACAATGCAGGAACGTACAATGCTAAGCAAATATAATAAAAAAATTATTATGTAATTTTTTACTGTTAGATTGAAACTTGTATGCAATAATATTCAATTTTTCTTTTAAACATGAC